>JAEIIJ010007289.1:0-33948 GCA_018904815.1 Drosophila ogumai
AAACCTAAATATATTTTAAAAATTACCTTTTGAAATATATTCAATAAAATTAAAAAAAACTTCTTGCTTAAATATAAAACTAAAAAGACTACAAATTATAAATTACCAAATATGCAAAACTCCTTAAAAAGAATGACAAATAAGCTTAACAAAATTCCCCAACAGCTTAATAACTGTATTTTAATAACCGAAATACCCCCAGAAACCCAAGAGACACAATAACTTTATATTAAACTAGCAAAAAGCCCAAAGCAATGCTTATTAAAAAAAGCGTGAATAGGCGAAACAATAACAATAACAAAAAACATAGAAATAGGAAACGAAAACGCGCCACATGAAAACCGTGTCATGAACAAATGCAACAAAACCAGCAAAAACAACAATGAGAAACCCACAAACTAATTGAGACCAAAACACAGACACAAAACGGAAAGAAAAACGAAGAAACTAAACCAAGCAGCAGCTGCAGTGGCAACAAAACCAAATAAAATCAAAAGAAAAAAAAAAATACTAATATAAAAAAACTGCTGAAGAAGAGACGAAAAATTCCCAGTTTATTTGAGTGAGTAAGAAATTACAAAATAGCCACTTGAAAAGTTAAGGCTTAAAGGCTTTCATAATGCCGTTGCTTTTGGCTATCATCCCAAACAGATGAGGATGAAAGTTTAGAAACCTGGCTTGGGTTTTGCACTCTTTATGTTTTTTGTTTACATTACCTTAACTTATACAGATTTGAATTCTTATTGATTTTGTAATTGTTTTCATACAAGTTTTAATGGAACTTTATAAATAATTTTGTTCAATATTATATATATTATTAGAAATAGTTCCAAATTCGTAAGACTTATAAAGTCTATAACTGAACACACAAATTGTAATAAAAAAAAAATTAAAAAGTAAAAAAACCAACTTTAAATTATAATTTTCAAACCCCAATATGAACATAATGTCATTGATTTTATTTTCTTGTCCACCACTGTATTTCCGAAAGAATGACTTATTGTTGTTGCTCCGCACAGTGGTGTACAGTGGGCCCAAAGTCATGCCAAAAGGTTTCACTTTCGCTTTTCGTTTGCCTTTGAGTTGGCGCTTGTATTTGCGCTTGTGTTTGTGTTTCGAGTCAGAGTTTGAATTTCAACAGCAAAGCAACAAAAACAAAGGCCCCAAAAAAAAGGGGGGCACTAAGTCAAGCCAGGCAGCGCTGCCTTTGCAAACGGACTGAGAGAGAACGTGCCAGCAGCAGCAGCTAGAGAGTGTGCCAGCGGGAGAGCGGTGGAGCACAAGCAGCGAGAGAGCCCAGCTCTATCGAAAGTGAAACGAACAAGCCCGCGAACGAGTGAGCAAATAAACGAACGACCCACCGAGCGTATACGTAATACCCGAAACTGTCGAGTGAGAGCGAGAGTGTAACGCCGACAGAGACTGAGGCAGCGCTGCCAGCCAGAGCAGCAACGCCGACTGAGGCAGCGGCAGCACTATAGTGTATTGCGGTATCCTCGCCGTTTACTTGGGTTTAGTCAATCGAGATACGTGGTTGATGTTGGTCGTGTTTTTCGCACAGCACAGTCTATATAACTTACACACACACACACAACCGACATACACACACAGGCACGCAAAAGTTACAGCTAACGAAATATTATTAACAAGAAAAATGTGCGCGTGTGAGCGGTGACCCGAATATCGTCGATATCGAAACAACAAAAAATACAAAAAATAAACAAAGCAGCAGCCACCACCGTTGCGAAATACCATAGATAAAAAGTATAACCGATGCGAAGTTGCATTCGCGAATATCTGCCAAAATATATCCAGCGTGTAATTAAAGCTGCACACCTCACTCACACACAGCAGAAAACAGCCCCAGGATTATGTTCTCTTGCTGCGTTGCGTGAGTGTATGCTTAAAGTTTAAAGTTTAAACAACAACAAAGTTTGTGTTTTCCACAATCCGCAATCCAAGCAACAAATAAGAAAATCGAAAATTCAATAAAATGTGTGCACAAGTGTATATAGAGTGCAATTAGATCCGTGACCCACTTTCAATCAATCAACAAAAATAATCAAAATAAAAGAAGGAAAAGAATACAACGTACGAATGCAAAAGTGAAAAAATACCACAAAAAATCAAGTGTTTGCCAATCGTTTCAATTCAACAACGCACACAATCAATAAATATACATAGTAGATATATAGAAACAAAAGTTTATAAACAAAAAATCATCCTTTTTGCTGTCAACTCTACATATAAATATATATTATATATTAATATATATCTCACTCACCTCGTCAAAGTACCTGCAAAATAACACTTCAACAATTTAAGCGAACAACGCTAACAATTTCTTCAAAGGAATATTCGTTACAACAAATAATACATAAAAATATCAAAAACCCTTAAAAAAATTTAAAATAATTATATTTCTTATAAAGAATAATTCATAATTAAAAAATTGTATATAATACATTTTTCTTCTTCTAAAGAACCCCGCGAAACAATTCCAAAACATTTCTTGCAAAGAAATTAAAACCAAAATAACATTACTGTGTTAAATACCATTAAAATATGTCAAGATATTATGATACATTTTAGCAAGAAGCACTGTTAAGCACACGCACTCTTTAAAATGTTGCAAATATTCAAAAATAATGTTCAAAAATTGAGTGCAAAAACCAGACCACCGTACAAGGATTACAAGGATCTATTTTACTATCAAATTTAAACAAGAGAGAGAGACACCCTCAAAAGGTTAAGAAAACAACAAATATATAATATAAATAAATTAAAGCTTCCGTCCAGGAAATAAAATAAAAAACCCTTCTCCCTACAAAAACCAAAACCAAAGGAAAAGGAATACATACAAAATTAATTGCCTTTCCGAATTCAAGGGTATAAAACTTACATGAAATGTTATTAGAAATGGATCAGCAACAGGCGACCGTACAGTTTATATCGTCGCTGAATATATCGCCGTTCAGCATGCAGCTGGAGCAGCAGCAGCCCTCCAGTCCGGCTCTGGCTACGGGCGGCGGCGGCGGTGGCGGTGGCAACAGCAACAATAACAATAGTGGCAGTAGCAACAACAACAACAGCACCACCAGCAGCAGCAACAACAATAACAACAATGACAATGTCTTGACCAAGTTCGAGCATGAATATAATGCGTATACGCTGCAATTGGCGGGAAGTAACAGTGGTGGCAATCAGCAGCACCACAATGCACACCACCAGCAACAACAACAGCAGCAGCAGCAACAGCAACAACACCAGCAGCAGCAACAACAGGAGCACTACCAACAACAACAGCAGCAGCAACAACAGAATATAGCCAACAATGCCAATCAATTCAACGCATCATCCTACTCGTATATATACAATTTCGATTCACAGTATATATTTCCGACAGGCTATCAGGACACCACCTCCTCGCATTCCCAACAAAGTGCCGGCGGCGGCGGAGGTGGCGGTGGCAATGGCGGCAACCTCCTGAACGGCAGCTCCGGCGGCTCATCCGTCGGCGGTGGCTATATGCTCCTCCCCCAAGCGGCCAGCTCCAGTGGCAATAACAATAACACTGGCGGCGGCGGTCACATGTCCTCCGGTTCTGTGGGCAATGGCGGCGGTAATGGTGGAGGCGGCGGCGGCGGAGGAGCTGGAGGCAACTCTGGCGGTCCAGGCAATTCAATGGGCGGCACAAGTGCCACGCCAGGACATGGCGGCGAGGTGATCGACTTTAAGCATTTGTTCGAGGAACTGTGCCCCGTTTGCGGCGACAAGGTCAGTGGCTATCACTACGGCCTGCTCACCTGCGAGTCCTGCAAGGGCTTCTTCAAGCGCACCGTGCAGAACAAGAAGGTGTATACCTGTGTGGCGGAGCGATCCTGCCACATTGATAAGACGCAACGCAAGCGGTGTCCCTACTGCCGGTTCCAGAAGTGCCTCGAGGTCGGCATGAAATTGGAGGGTGAGTTTGAGATTTTTATATTATTTACTATTTATAATGTATAATGAAATAATGAAAATAATTTTAAAAACTCCTAAGATGGTTGGATAAAAAGATTTACTTTAGGAAGGGTATCAGATATTTTAAAATTTAACTCTTTATATTTTAATATTAAAGAGATATATTCATATAATTGTTACCTATTTCAAATACCTTCTAGGCATTTCTTAAAAACTACCTGTACGTTAACTTTTTACCCATAGTCACGTATTTTCCACTGACCCTCAATCAAAAGTTATTTACAACATTGCGTATGAGTGATGGAATCAGATACTTACTTATTTTAGCTACGCATTTGGTTTCCTAATCACAAACTGGGTTTGATTTTAAATGCTAAACAATGAGATGAATCAAGGACCTATTACTTTAATTGTGTGAAACAAGAGATGCTTCATGCAATGAGTAATGTAAGACTAATGAATAGAATCCGAAAGAATTGAATTCCAAAGCGAAATTTCGTTTGTTTTTTATTTAAGATCTGGAAGTTAGTCAGGTTTATTTAGTAATAAAGGAACCTTTGTTTTTTGTAATACGAGTTGGAATACACCTAAAAGATATATATTTTTACTTTGCTAAATTTATATTAACATTGCGTATACTTAATATTTGTTAATTTTTCAAATAAAATTATTTTAGATAGATGATACATTCTTAAAAATGTCTTGATTATCTTATAATTATTCCCTTGTAATATGACTTTTCATAGTTTCTGTAAGGCTTTTCCTGTCCATTTTCCCAAAAGTTTCCCCCAAAAATTGGCATTTGGCAGGACAAGAGCGGCAAAATTCCAACTACTATTGGCAGCCAGCCTCAACCATGACCCCTTTTTCCCATACATTCGCTTGGGAGTGCCATCCATACACTCGTCGTATATTAAATAGTACGAAATGGAATGGGGTGGAGTGGGCCTCGTCCCTTGTTTGCAGTTTTGGGCTTTCGCTTGTGGCGCTCCTGCAGTCGTCGAAATGAAATTAAATCGATATTTCTTATTATTTATAAATGCGCAGCAAACTACAGAGGCGGCGTCGGTGGCGGCTAACATTGAAATTCTTTGGGGAAATCGCTGGGCCCGAATCTGAAACTCGAAACTCGAAATGTGTTCCCTGCTGTCCCACAGGAATTTCCGGCCAGCCGTGGAGAATAGTCGGGTTATTTTAGAACCGCTTGCCACGGCATCATGAGTAATTAAACGCAGATTATGTAAATGTGCATTACTGATGTGATGTGGCCCCATTTCGGTTGTGTGTGTGTATGTGTATAAACAACGCCGTTAAAAATGTATTAATAAGTGTATTTCCGTGGCCGTGTATCCCAGACCTATCCCAATTATTTATTTCGCTTCCTCTGCATGTTATTATTATTGTTATTTTTACTTTTTATTTTTTTTTTTGTCGTCGGGTAGGTCGGTCAGTCTGCGGTTTTTTCGTTGTTGTTCTTGGCTCTGTCACGTCTTAATGACGCCAGCTTTTGTCATTGTTGTCACTGCGTCAACATTTTATTTTTCTTTTTTTCGTTTTGTTTATTACAGAAACTGCTGTTGTTCTCTTTTACCTCGTTCTCGTTTACCTTTCGCTCTTTTGCGTTTGTTTTCTTTTTAGCTTTGTGGTTTATTTTATTTTCCTAACCGTTTCTTCAAGTAAACACTCCTGAAATATATTTATTTTTGATAAACATATTTTTTTCATTGTTGAACAATTGCTAGTTTGTTTATATATTATTTTTAAATATTTTTAAAAAGATATTTTCTCATGACTTCCATAATTTTGTAAGTTCAAATTTGTATTTTTTTTTTTTTTTTTTGTATTTATTCATTGTCATTTCATTCTTTTTCTATATTAGTTTTATTTAAATCTTCTTTAGAAATATTGATGTATACACAAAAAATTTTTAAATTTTCATTAATTCAATTTGCATAAATCGGATATTAATTTGAGTTGTGCAAAAACTTGGTCTTACCGTCTTTCTTTCTTGAAATATAATCCTCTCCCTCTATTATTTTTGACTTTGCCTTATTACTTGCATAATTACTGTTCATCTCGCAAAAAAATCGTACCTCATTTTCCTACCCTTTTTTATTATTTTGTATATATAGTTTTTCGTTTTTTTGTGTAAGTCAAAGGGGAAAATAATAATAAAAAACTTTTCCTTTTTCGCTTCTGGCACACAAGTTGAGAGGGCGCCCTACAAAAACAAGCATGTGCTGTGGAATATAGTACACAGACATGTACTGCTATATCTACACTGAAGGAAATAGGTTAATTAAATAAAATCCTTTTTAAAAACTAAATTAAACAAGCTTGAAAAATAAGAAAATATATATTTCAAGCTTGTAATATCTTCAATGTTAATATATTTATATTAGTTCGATTGTTAAACATTTTAAAAAAGAAATAAACTTAATATATGACTTGGAAAATATTATTTAAATATCACAGATGTTACCGATATAATATTATAGATTACAAAACACCCTACTGATCATAAAATTGACTTTATTAATTCCAAGATAAAGTAAAACAATAAATTACTAACTTTTATTTGTACACAACTCTCGTCCTTTAGGGTATTTTTCTATCTGTGTTTGTAAATAGTTTGCTATGTAGAACCCACATACATACAGCCAGTGTTGTGTATATAGTGCAAAAATATATACATACATACATATATATTCCGAGTCAGTGCAGCATGCACCGGCGGCCCCAAAAGAATTCCACGCCCTCGCCCGCAATACGGTCGCTGTCGACGTCGCTCGGTCGCGAGAGAAGCGGGAGAGCTCTATAAAAGGGGTCGTGCTGAGAGCCAAACAAACTTAAAAAGCGGCAACTGAGCAGCAGAGAACCAAATAGAGAGAGACTTGCTTTCGCTCTCATTTGAAAATGTTTTGAATTTTGTAATAGTTTTTTTTTTTTCGTCTTTGGTTTTTCCTGACTGACTGCTTTTGTGAACTGGATTCAAACTAGCGCGCGCAATTTTTGTTTCTTGTATTTTGTATTTGTTGTGTTTTTGTTTGTTTTTGTTTGTTACTTATCATTTGCAACGCTCCCTTGCTTGCCACATGCTTGTGTTCCCCTAGTTTTTTGTTTGTATGCATGTGGCAGGGCGTCAAACAAACTTTGCAAATTATTATGCAAAGTGTGAAAAGTGTGAAAATTGTGATTGCCGAGAGAAACAGTTAGTTATGGTTATGTTTTGGGTATAGTTTTTGACACCAAAATAAACTGTCATATGGTAAAAAAAAAATGTGTGAATTTATGGCAGTTTTGATTGGAAACAATTTTCAGTTGTGTAATACGATGTATTTATTGAACATTTTGTAATTTGTAAAATTGTTAAACAAAAAATACATCAGTTATTTTTAAAAATACTGGTGCTAAAGCTATTTAAGTATTACTTCCTGATACAATATTTCTAATCATTTTATTGTGTCAAATTTAAGTTTCTAAAATTGTTTCTTAATAGTTAGTCGTTACTAAAAAAAAAACGTTTTAAAATGGTAATATATATAAAATAAAACTTGTTTCTTAAATATTTTTTAAACATTTTTTGTTTAGTTTTACATTTAAATATATAAATGTATTCAACGTTTATGTTATAAAAAATTGTATTCTTTATCGATTTTTTAATTATTATTTTTGCTTCCTTTTAAATTATTAAAATTTTTATGTTAAAATGTTTTAGAAATTAATTTTTCTATTTAACAAAGTATTGTTGTGCTGTGCCGTTAGAGCCCGTATACTACTCCATTCGAAGTTTTTCCCCCTTAGGATTATTGTACTTCCTGTTGTTAAGCCAAATTTTATCATTAGTAATATTTTTTTTTTACATTTTGGTGTGCATAAATTTTACCAGAAATTCGAACATAAATCGTTTTTCATTTGAGTTTAATTTGTTGCCTTTTTGGCTGAGCGCTCTCTGTGGGCCACCGCTCTCCCACTCACGCACACACTTGAGTCAGCCGGGGCAGCGACGCCGGCAGCGAGAGCAAAACAAAGTGTTTGCAATATAACTCAGTGGTACGTACATATATCAGTGTATTGCCATCTCAGTTCCGCTTTCGTGTACTTGGCCCATAGTGCCATCTCTTGCGCTCATGACCTAGATTCCACAGTGTGTTGGTGTGAGTGCACGTGATATGGCAAAATGTTTGTCTCTCTCGGTGGATTTTTTGTTGTTGGCTGCGTGTGAGTGAGTGTGTGTAATCAATGCAACATGTAGCGTGAGTGTGTGCGTATATTTTATTTTTAATACTCACTGAATTATTACGAACATTTTCTCGTTTCTTGCTGTTCGTTCCGTTCCGTCTCGTTCCGTCCTTCCGTTTTTCTTGTTGTTGGCTCTGTTGAAATCTCTTTCGTCAGCGTCGCTCCCCTTTCCCTCCCACCGATGGACACACACACATGTGAAAATATCTCTCTCGTTCAGTCAGGCTTTATAATTGCGGCAATTTTTAGCCGCTTTTGGATTTTGTGACTTTAGTTTTTTTTTTCCTCTTTTTTGGACCATAAAAGCCAGCAGCGAGACTTTCGGCTTAGCTGCGGGATCTTAGGCAGTGTGACTCACACGGCTCACATGCCATATGTTTTTCGGTTTCAGACGTCGGAACAATAGGGATTTGAGCCCTTTATTTAATCCCACTTTTTGGCAATCGTTTGGGCTAACAGGTAACAAATTAAGATTGAGGAGGATTAGCGGTGTTATTTTTATATATGTATATTTGTTTTTTTTTTTGTTTTTCAATTACAAAAGACCCTGTGTTTTTAATTTTCAGTTAAGGTGGCTTTATATCACCGATTTCTGTAAAATGAGCCTTATATTTTCTTATTGAATAATTTAGAGATTTTGTAAACTATTTTTGTATGTTTTAAAACTCTTGTATCAGAAAGATGATATTTTTGCTTGTTGCCCACTGCGTATACGTAATATCGATTAATTACATTTTTTTTGTTTATTTTTTTTTGTTTGTGTATTATCGAATAATAAACCAGTATCACATATTTCTTAAAAATATAGTATTTTCACTGCTTTCCAATCAAAGCCCACGTCTCGTATACGTAATACTTTGACCAATTGATTTTTAAAAATCAATAGACTATTTTTAAGCCACAGTATATTGTGCAAGGCATGAACACAGCTCTTTGAAAGATAAATACAAACTAGTTAAAGAATCGTTGGCCATTTAAATCGTTAAATTAAATGAAACTTGATGACAGCATCCGCTACTTAAAACTTTGCCCAAAAAGTCACTCATACGCACCAGTGACCCAAATTAGCGGCAAACAAATTGTAAACGACTTAAAACAAAAAACAACAGTTTCAAATGGTTTAAACCGAACAATATAACGCCTACGATAAAAAAGCCAACTGACAGGCCGCATTTATTGATTTCCCGGCTGACTTTGTGAGAAAATCTAAAAAAAAAAGGAAAAAAATCGTGGAAAGAGAGGGAAAGGGCGAAAAGGAAGAGCTGTCGGTTGGGAACAACTTTCAACAAACATACTTTTGTGTCGTTTACAAATTGAACCACTTTAACCCCACACACGAAAAGCACAGTCGAAAAAAAGGTGAAAATCTAAATAAAAACCCAGGTTGAAAGTGAAAAAATGTCGCTAGGAAATTATGTAAGTCAAGTACACTTTGAGAAAATGCTGGGATTAATTTTAAAAATTAAATAAAAATATAAAAATTTTGAAACCAATTTTCTTTTCAATATTTTTGAAATGTTTTTTATTGTTGGTCGTCTAAAAATAATACAAGATAAGGTAAAAAAGTTTAATTTTTTAATATTGATGAATAAACATTAATTCATTTTATATTTAATGAAAAAATGTTGAAAATTGATCAAGCTATTTAAGACAAAAAAGGGAGTGATTGCATGAACTCCATCAATCTAAAATCGATTGTATTTGTTGTATTTATTGTATTTTACCTTGCCCAACATAAATAGTCTTGATACAAAGCCGGAAAAAGTCGTAAAAAAAAGGCGCCCACAAACACAAACAACTTTCCCAAGAGAGTGGAGCATGGGAGCTCGGAGAGAGTGAGAGTGGGAGAGAGAGCTAGTGAGTTTTTCTTTATTTTGGGAGAGTTGGCAGGCAACAACAATGGCCGTGTTGTCCCAGTTTTCACACACACTGTCCTTGACCTACTCCACTCAACAAAGTTGTCTAATGCGGAAAGCCTCTCTGTCTAATGGCGCTCCCTCTCGCTCGACATGTCGTAATAGAAAGCTCTTTCGCGTTGCCAAGCCAAAAAAGCATAATCGAAGGAGAGCGGCCAAGAGTGAGAGATGGCGGCCATAGAGAGCGAAAGCGGCGTGAGAGCGTAGCGTTAGCGTTTGAGAGAGCTAAAGCACCAACACTTTGCCACCACCTGCATGTGTACGTATGTATGTTGATTATTTGTAAACAATACGCTTGACCTAAATTACAGTTACTTGTTCAGCGCACTAAAATTGCATATATCAAAAAGCTGTGGTGTGTGTGTGGGCAGTGTGTTTGCCTTTTGGATTTGAAATGCATATTTTATGGTGGCCACCTGCCGCCCATTGCCGCCCAATGCCAGCCCCCTATGTTCCTACTCTTAGCATTTCTATTTCCTTTTTCTCTTTTTATTGCGCGAAAACAACCCCCGAGAATTGCATCTTGTAAATGAACACGGCGTTAGCTGAAATTGCAATCTGTTTTTGGACTTGAGCCACCCTCACAGTTCTCACTCTTACAGAATAAAAAATTATACAATAAAACTTTACATTTTTATACATTTATATATTAATGAACTTTTGACTTGATAAAAAAAATATATATATAAAAAAAATCGATATATATCCATTAAAAAATTGAAATAATACATATTTCGCCATTTTGTAATATTTCATTAGTTGCATCATTAGAATTGTAAAACAAAAAAACAAACAAATGTTATTCTACAAATTTTAAATTTCAAACCAATTAAGGTCGGTTTAATTAAAATATAATCTCAAATTAATCTATTTTTTGGGCTTATTTATAATCGTTTACAAATTCGGCCCCTTGATCCCATTACAAACTTCGGCTTTATAAACTTAACATACAATTATGTATTACCTTGTTGTTTATATTAAACCAAGTCTTTGAATATTCTATATTTCCGTATTTATTGCATGCCTTACACTTTGTTCTATTACAAATTATGATTATATTTTTCTTTCCGTGCACCCTTTACGCTCTTTTTCCGTGCTGCGCCATAAGAAGCGCATTTTATTGCGTTTCATTTAGCGTGTTCCCACATATACATACATACATATGTATGGACATACAAACGCACAATCGCACGGCCTTACATACAAACGTATGACTGAGTGTTGTATAGTTTTTGTTTTGATGCCGCTGTACAATGTGGCGTATGCGCAATATACGTATGTAACTACAATTTCCATGTGCGTGCGCTTGTTTGTGCCAGCTCTTTGTTTTTGTCAAGCGCCGTTATGAGTTGGCTTTTAATGAGAAATATGAGAAATATATGAAATGTATAAAATATATAAAAAGGAAAAGGATTTTTAGCTGGGTTTTCCCACGGAGAGGGAGGGTGTCTTTTGGGTCACCTAAAATATGGGAGAAATAAATTGAAATAAATTCTCAAAAATAATTACATTCCCGTGCAGCTCTATACATTTAGGATATTGAAAGGAATTTAATATTTTTTAATAATTAAAAGGATACTGATAGATGCCTTCTAATGTTTTTCTGCCATAAAGTCTAGTTTTAATTAATTTTTTTCTAAACCTTAAAGAAGTTTTTTCTATAAATTAATTTATAGTTATTTTCCAACCATCTAGTGAGTAAATTATAACCGACAAACGTTTAAACTAAAAAAAAATTCTCCATATTTTCCTGTTGCAGCTGTTCGAGCGGATCGGATGCGAGGTGGAAGGAACAAGTTCGGACCGATGTACAAACGAGATCGGGCGCGGAAGCTGCAAGTGATGCGGCAGCGGCAGTTGGCGCTGCAGGCGCTTCGCAACTCTATGGGTCCGGACATAAAGCCAACGCCGATCTCGCCGGGCTACCAGCAAGCATATCCAAATATGAACATTAAGCAGGAAATTCAAATACCTCAGGTGGGTAGAAGTTTAAACAATAAATTAAAGTAAAAATATAAAATATAAAATATAAAATATATGTTTACTTTATTATTATAATCCCTTAACTTCCAGGTATCCTCACTCACCCAATCGCCGGACTCGTCGCCCAGCCCCATTGCCATTGCGCTGGGACAGGTTAATGCCAGCACGGGCGGTGTGATAACCACGCCCATGAATGCCGGCAACGGTGGCAGTGGCGGCGGCAACGGTGGGGGTCTCAACGGTCCCAGTTCTGTGGGCAATGGCAATAGCAGCAACGGCAGCAGCAGCAGTACCGGCGGCGGCAATAACAACGGCAGCAGCACGGCAGCGTCCGGCGGAGGAGGAGGAGGTGGAAACAATGCGGGCGGCGGTGGAGGCGGCGGTGGCAATAACTCTGCCGATGGCCTGCATCGTAATGGTGGCCACGAAGCTGGAATAGGATCTCTGCAGAACACGGCCGACTCGAAATTGTGGTATTTAGCCAAGAAAAGAAATGTCAACCGAGAACAGAACCCTAAAGTTATATTCGAAACTTCGACAAACGAACTAACTAACAAAAAATTGAAATTTTCTTTATTTTTACTTGCAATTTTATGGAAAAGGATTCAATATGATTATATGCAGCAAATTTTGGAAATAGGGCAGGCGGTTATATTGTTTTCTGAAGATTTTTATGGTTAAAATAAATTTATAGATATTTATGGATTAATCTTTGGAGATCTCTGAATTTTATGAGATATTAAAGGGGCATTTTTTACGGTTTTTCTACAAATTTCTAGGGTATCCTATTAATTAAAATTAATATTTAATTAATTCTTTAAATAACTTGAAATAATAGTAATCGCCTGCCTTTCTGCGATTTGCTGCAATTGTCACTTGATGAGCGCTCCTTCAATTTGAAGTTATTTAAACTTTTATAAACCATAATTCTTTTATATTTTTCTCCACAAATAAAAAACCCAAAGCTTTGATTCCGGCACACATCCTTCGAGCACAGCCGATGCGCTAATCGAGCCATTAAGGTGAGTTTCAGAAAAGGATTAAATTTTCAATTAAAACTACAAATTAGAATTAAAATAAAATAAAATTAAATTACTGAAATTCTCTTAAATTATATTCCTTCAGAGTCTCACCAATGATTCGTGAATTTGTGCAATCAATCGACGATCGGGAATGGCAAACGCAACTGTTTGCTTTGCTGCAAAAGCAGACCTACAACCAGGTGGAGGTGGATCTCTTCGAGCTAATGTGCAAAGTGCTCGACCAGAACTTGTTCTCACAAGTGGACTGGGCACGGAACACGGTCTTCTTTAAGGACCTCAAGGTATGGCCAGTGTCCTTATCCCCTTTCCCGTTACCAACCACAAATCAGAGTAAATCAGTGATCAGAAAACAGCAACAGACAACACAGACAGCGGCAGACAGTGGTTCAAAGCCAGAAACCAGTTTCCAAGCTAATAGGGGCCAAGTCTGCGGCATGTTATGTAAACCAGCGACGACTGGCGGCGGCAGCGACGCAGGCAGAATCTCTGCATTGAATTTCGATTTCATTTGGCGTCTGACCTACTTAGCCAGCAAAGCCGAACCAGTCAGTCAGTCAGTCAGCCAGCCAGCCCAGCGACCGCGTCTCTCGCTCAGTGACGCAACTGATGTGCTCACCCATACCAGCAGCCCATCAAGAGCGGCAGAGAAACTGAGACAGAGACTGAGTCAGGGGAGAAACTGAGAGAAACTGAGCGCAACCCAGAGCGACAGAAAGAGAGGGCGTGTCGTAATACCAGAGCATCCAAAAGCTAGGCCTTAACATATATCTCCATACTCCATATCACCATAAAAAAACGTATCTATTGAACCTTATGCGTGAGCGGTTGCCACTCGAAAGCTGGAACAGCATTCCTTTTTTTTTATTAAAATTAAATATATTTTGTAATGAAAATTAGATGAGATATATGATAATATTTAATTTTAGGATATTTCGCTTTTATTTTGATTATTATTTTCACTTCGGATTAATCTATATCGATTATGTTAGACCAGAAATAAGATTTTTTCTAAACATAAATTATTTAAATTAATTAAAACCATCAACAAGTAAATGATTCAGTTACTAGTGGCAACCGTTTTGCCTTCTTCTATCTGCATAAAACTTATATATTGCTTCATTTATTAACAAATTTTCTTCTATATAATTTCTGAACCCCAGGTCGACGATCAAATGAAGCTACTGCAGCATTCGTGGTCGGACATGCTGGTCCTGGATCACCTGCACCATCGGATCCACAACGGCCTGCCCGACGAGACGCAGCTGAATAATGGCCAGGTCTTCAATCTGCTGAGCTTGGGCCTGTTGGGTGTACCGCAGTTGGGCGACTACTTCAACGAGCTGCAGAACAAGCTGCAGGATCTGAAATTCGATATGGGCGACTATGTCTGCATGAAATTCCTAATCCTCTTGAATCCAAGTAAGGCCGTATAAGAGACACTTTCTGGCAGATTGCCAACCTTCTAAGCGTTTTCGTTTTTTGGCGTTTCAGATGTTCGGGGTATTGTCAACCGGAAGACCGTCTCCGAGGGACATGATAATGTGCAAGCCGCTTTGCTGGACTACACCCTCACCTGTTATCCGTCAGTTAATGTAAGTAAAACGGGGGTATTTTTTTTTTTAATATTTAATTAATTAAATTATTATTTATTTGCAGGACAAATTCAGTAGGCTAGTGAACATCTTACCGGAAATCCATGCCATGGCCGCACGCGGCGAGGAGCATCTATACTCCAAGCATTGTGCCGGCAGTGCGCCAACCCAAACGCTGCTCATGGAGATGCTACATGCCAAGCGCAAGGTGTAGAATATTGGGGACACCTCCACAGATGACACGGAATACTTAATCATTTATGAAATGTAAATAACGAGCGGCGAGGCGAACGGAGGAGGATACAGAATTCCATATTTGATATGGAGAATGCATCATCACTACTACCACCAACAACTATCACACACATATACACCACACACACACACATTTGTTGATTCAATGTTTAATTATTATTACGTTTACGGTTAGGTCTAGTTTAACTTTAAACTAATTAATTAATTTTCGTCTTAAATTTTAGTGTGTTTTTTAATTTGTGTAGAGTGGCGTCCCCCGATAAAGCAATTTTTAAAAGCGAGAATATAATGTAGATTTGTATGGTTAAAAATGTAAAGGGAGAACAATCGATCACCCCCCCAAAAAACAGCATAAGAAATTTTATTTTTATATATATTGTACCTCTACATATACGATATTTGTGGATAAAATCTATATATATATATTCGTATATATATATAAATATATTTTTATGTAAATTGGCGTTACTTTTTAAGCGTCCTGCACTTTTAACACTAGTATTTTCGGTTTTACTCTGTAGTTTGTTTTACTTTTCCAATTATCTTTCGTTTTTTTGTGCGCCAAGTGTCTTGCATAGTATTTGCGTCTAATCTAAATATTATAAAGAAGAAAAAAACGAGGGAAAATCCATACAAAGCAAAAATTATATAGGTGTTCATAATGGTATGAATGTAGTATGTGTATATTATTAAATGTAATTTCAATTTAAGTGTGTAAGAAAACAATGCAAACAACTACCTACAAGAAGCAAGAGAACGAAGAAGATGTCAAGAAATTATATATATACATTATATATTAATAAAGATCATGTTTGTTCATGCATACGTATATAGTAAAGATATATATATATATTTAAATTTAGCTGCAACTGTTTCAACTGTTTGTAAATTTCAACCAAAAAAGCGTAATTGTTTCCAGCAACCCAGAAAGTGTGTAAAGCTTAAATGCAGCAAAATTATAAATAAACTTTATAAACTAAAAAAAAAGTAACACAGATGCTTAGTCAGTAATTTGGGCAATGAGAGCGGAACAGAAATCGAATTAAACACAAAAGCATGAAGAATATATATTGTAAAAAATCAAAAAATATCGAAATAAACCAAATAAACTGTATTTAATAAAAATTTAAACATTTTCAATTCGAATACTAAGTTTAATTAATATTCTTGGATAACGTTTCGTTTCTGCTTCATTGCCTTGATTTTTGCCTAGGCATTTTGCGCTTAAACAAAACGTACCTTATAAACTTAAATAAAAAATATTTGAACACACACACACACATTTCAAATTTAAAACCAAGATTGTTTAATGAAGTTTCACGAATATTACAATAGAATATTACAAAGGCAAAACGAAAAGCACGACGACATCTACTATATAGGTTTGCCCTAGGTATACACATTATAAATATAAATATATATATTTAGGTCTCTGTATGTATTATAAAAATGTAAAAAAAAGTAAACAAAAATTATGGGCAATGCGGAGAGTTAGTGTTGAGGTTTAGACATGAGTGGATCAGTTATATATTTAAAAGGATGTGTAAGTAAGGTAAAGGCAAGGCAAATTGTTGACGTCTAACGTTATATTAAAAGAAGAACAGCAACATATTTAAATGTATATTCTTCAGGCGTGTGTGAATGGCGTTTAGGTATTTGTTTTATTGTGTAAAATTGAATTACGATGTGAACCTGTTATTGCAAATGAAAAGTGATTTTAACTATTAAGAAAAATCTATATATACATACTATATAAACCCATAAAAAAATACAAAAAAAAGAAGGATCTAACAGTTATATATATAAAATATACATTAAATGATTAATTATAAATGCAAGCAACACACACACACAACACACACATTTTAAGTTTGAAAAACTCTTAAAAAGAAGGAAATCATTTAACTAGAAACAAAACTACCTAAAAAACACTACAATGCATATTTGGATCAATTTGATTTAAAATATGCTTTATTATTAATTATGTTAACATACAATTTTCATCTCAGAGATGTTTCAAACATGCAACCAACAAAAGCAAAGTGAAATAAAAAGTAATTATAAAAACGAGACTCGTTTGCTTTTTAGCCGAAGCACTTTATTTGCAGAGACACAGAAGCGTTTCTAAACAATTTTTTAAATTAAGACATGTTAAAGTTTTGCGTAAAGTCGTATTCGATGGTTGGGATGACGGTCTGAACGAATTTCAGGAATATTATCAAATATAAATGCACGCCCAGCTGGCCGCCGCCCTCCTCCACTGTCTGTATGATCTTCTTCATGATGTCCGCATGGCGACACGGATGCACCGAGGCCATGTTGGGGCCCGGCAGATGCGGATGCGACTCCATGGTCACTGTCTTCTTGGCATGATCTTGGGATACATCCTCGTACATCTGCTCCACGGTCAGGGGCTTGCGTTGCTCATCGTAGCCCACCACCCAGAGGCGTGGCGTCTGATAGTACTTGTCGTAGCTGATGTGTAGGTCGTAGGTGCGCGTGTGGAGCACGGCAGAGTCACCGCCACCGCTGGCTTCGCCACCTGCCGCCGCTGCTCCCGCTGATGTGCCAGCTGCCTTTGGTTCCACCTCAGGCTTTCGTGTGGTGGTAGCCACGGCGGGATCGACTAGCTCCAGCATGCCGCTCTCCTCGAAATCATCCATGTCAATGGCCTCGTCATCATCTTCGTCCTCGTCCTCGGCTCCAGGTGCGGTGCCTGGTGCAGATTTGTCGCTATCTGGAGTGTGCATTTCATCCTGCAAGAAGATATTTCATTTCTTTCTAATGAATTCCTTATGAATTTAGGATATTTCACCTTTGTCTCTTCCATTGTCAGTTCACAGATCTTGTCCTCCAGCTGGGTGGTGCCGTCATCGTTGAGCTGATGGGTCTCAACCCAACCGCCATCGCCAGACTCCTCCTCCACCAGCGTCTCCTCGCCAACGTATTCCATCTGCTTGCAGCGTCGATAGCAGGGCACATTGCGCGTTATCAGGAATTGCTTATCTGAATAGAGGGAAATGGGTGATGAAAAAGTGATTTTTAATGATTTTTAATGGGTTTAAATTGGTTATTAAACCTTTATTACTCACCCTTTGGTAGGTAAGGTTTCGTCTTGGTCTCATCTCCCGCAGCCCATTGCCAGGTGGGGCAATGGTGCACCAAGTGATCGCCGGCGGCCACAAACTCCTCGGGGGTCAGGACGCCTGTCTCACGGAATTTGGATTCCTGAAAAGGAAAAGGGGAAATTTAAGTGCGGCGACAGTCTGGCGACGAATCCGGTTTTATGGCCATCAAGGGAATGGGAAATCGTTGCGGGGAAAATGGGAGAATCAATATACACACAGCACAGAGCCCTTATCTTTGCTAGCTTTCCTTTGTGTTGAAGCTGGCTTGTATAAATACACTTTCGCAGCTCTGTTTTTGTATTTAATCACAGCAGAAGTAACAAAGTTTTTCTTTTTAGATTGTTGTTGCACACTTTCCATCAATTACCTTTAGAACGGGCGTTAGGTATTCGGCCACATTGAGCGCCGTGCCTTTTACGGTGTTGAGTACGCTTTGCATTTCGTCGTCCCGTTGAGTATTGCCTTCTAGTCTAAACGCTTAAACTTAATAAATACAATTAAAGTTGACTCTCTCAATTGACTTGCAATTCCCAGCAAATTGTTTTTGTTGCTCGCGACAACAACAGGGCGATGCGGTCATACTAGGTCAATTGACTATCGATAATTTTATATAAATTTAGTATTTTATTAAAAAATACAGGTTATTAAGAAAAAATAAAAAAAATTATACAATACAAAAAAAAATATTAATTTTAAAATCAGTATAATGGCCTTTGATGATAATTGTTGATATTTATTTTAAAATAAAACTAAATTAAATATAAGAGATTTTAGAGATTTAAGTGTGGTTTTAAGCAACCGAAACTAAGTTATTAATTATTTAATTAGACTTTTACCAGAATTTAAGGAATTTTCTAACATATACAAAACATTTTTAAATTTTTAAACCTGCTAATGGCACTCTTAGTAATTTTTTGATAACCTTTGCCAGCTCCGGTCACACTGTCCCAATTCGCGCACATTGTTTTCAACGTTTTCCAAACCATTGAAATGGCTGAAAAGATTCAGCCCAAATTTGTGCTGCCTTCGCCCAAGTTCGACAAGCCAAATGCTCCCACCACGGCCTCGCACCACTACCTGACCCCCAGTGGGATGACGCTGCTGCCCAGGGCCAAGCAACCGCCGCCCATGTACGGCGCACGAGGATCCACAGTGCCTGCCAAGTACCTGGCCAAGGAAACGGTTGGTGTCCTTAAATACCTATAAAGTAACTTTTTAAATTGAGTTTATTTATACCCAAGAATAACCACAGCGATGTGCCGGCAACTCCACCTGTTTACAAATCTCCACCGCGGCCCGAGTTTTGTCACACCTGTGGCATGATGTTGGCCAATTCGCAGGACATGAAGCTTCACCTGGACAAGCACGAAGCTTGTCCCGCCGAGGATTGTGATTTTGCTGCCCTGCACAACATCCTGGAACAGCACATAGAAGCTAATCACATTACGGGAGACTATAAAAAGGTGAAGAAGGTGTGGACGGAGGTGGAGCTGGCTGCTTGGAGGGCAGAGCGAAGAAAAAGGTGAGTTTACCAATTTATTTTGATGCCTTTTTAAGCTAATTTTCTTTGTAGATTTCCCACTGCCGCCAATGTGGAGCAAGCCAGGCTGGCCAAGGAGCAGCGGTTGAAACGCGGTGAGCGCTTGGAAGCCTCGAAGTCTCGTTTTGGAAACCGTGAAGATCGTCAACGAACGCGGCCTAAAAATGATCACAAGGAGCGTTCGAAGCCTATCAAAAAGAAGAAAAGGAGGGGTCAGAGAAAGCCAAATGAAGGGAAAAAGAAAGAAGGAACTAGTAATGAAGTTAAGGAAGCAGAAAACACTTCTACTTCTGAGAAGAAAATCATTAAAGATGGAGCTAAAGATAAGCAAACGAATCTCTGTTCGGCCAAATTCCAGGGCACAGGACAAATGAAGGATTACAAGCATTTTAAGGATAAAATGGCCAAAAAGGATAATGCCTTGATTGGCCTGCTGGGGATGTATGGCTCTGACAGTGAAGAGGAAAGTGGTACAGAGAGCGAGGAAATGGAAGAGGATCTAGATGAAGAGGAACCTAAGGCAGAAGAGTCTAAAATTGACAAGGAAAACATACAAATTGCAAGTCCTGATCTTGAAGAAAGGGAATCAAGCAAAGAAATAATTAACAAAGAACTTACAATTGAAAACGATCCTAACTCGGGTGATATTTCATCTCCTGCAGCTACATCTTCATCTTCAGTAAATTTCACCTCTGTAGCACAAAACGAACCTACTGCAGAAGCAACTTTACCTGCTATGGAGCAGAATTCCTCTTCCGATGAGGCACCCGATGAAGAGCCTTTCCAACGCGTAACCGAAACCATAATCCAAGAAAATCCTCCCAAGCAGGAACCCAAGGATGCCCCTAAATCCCAAATAGCTCCCAAACGAGCTGCTTCAAAGCGTGTTGTTTATGGCTTAAACTTCAAAAAGGCTCGCAAGACAACGCAACAAAACACCCTGTTATCCAAACTCCTAGAATCAGATATAAGACATGAAAGGAATGTCCTGTTGCAGTGCGTGCGTCATGTTTGTGAAAGGAATTTCTTTGGCATTGGGCAAAGTAAAGAACCTGCCAAAAGTTGTGATGCTGAGGGGGTTAACAAGGTGCCAGCTGGTAATGCAGCAGCTGAACAGACTCCTATTTGTGATAAAACCTCCGACTAGTAAACATTTTAAGTTGAAATAGTTTTAAGCCATTAAAAGTACAAAAACAAGTTGCAAATAGATTTCTTGTTGGCATTATTTTAGTACAAACTTATGTCTTACTTAAACTTAATTGGTGGACATGGAGGAGTCACTGCTGCCCATGGGATGATCTCCACCCCCGGCCGGTCCCCCACCTCCACCAGCAACGCCTTGCTGCTGTTGTTGCTGCTGCTGCGCCGCCTGCTGTTGCTGCTGCTGTTGTTGCTGCTGCTGCTGCTGCTGGGCGGCAGCGGCATGCTCCTGCTGACGCTTTTGTTGTTGACGGGCAGCATGCGAATGCTTGGCCTTGGTCTCCTCCAGCTCACGGACTCGGGATCGAGCATGCTGGATGCGGTGCCAGGCCATTTGGAGCACCTTGGCGGAGGCATAACCGGATCCTTCGTGCGGCTGACCCGTGGACACTTGCGTCAAATAGTTGATCTGCTCGGACAGCTTTGATTCTACGCTGGACAAACTCTTGAGGAACTGCTGCGACTGGGTTTCGGCATTTTTCTGAGACGACTTCTCCTTGCCCAATTCCTGGAGTGCTTGGCCTGTAAAGATGGGTAAATATCAACAAATGTTGGGGTTGCGGCATGTCTTACTTACCGGCACTCTGCATGCACAGGATTATCTCCTTTTCGATCTCGTCCAGAGCATGTATCTTGTCCAGGGGATTCATCTTGTTTTCTTGTTTTGCAAATTAATTTATAATTTTTGTTTAAAAACAAGAAAAGACGAACTTATGAAAATGGTTTTTGTTTTGACAGTGATTAGAGTGGCCAGTTTTACTGTAATCGAAACAAAAGTCTGTAATCGATAAAACTCACTATAGTGAAGTCTCTTACCTTGCAATTTTATTGGAGTTGCCAGACTGATACTTGGGTTTCCCAATGAAAATTCAAATGCGCTTTTAGTTATAGTGAATAACTTCTCTTTTACTAATTTTGTGAAAGATTGAACTCATGCAAAATACCAAATTCTTTTTAATATATATTTTCTTAGATTTTACCAGATTTTTGTATATAAATTGACCGATTTATGAATTATTTATTCAAAAATAATACAATTTAAAACATTTTTATATGCATTTTTGTCTTAAATATAACTGATTTTCAATGCGGCGTCCTTATCCAATGTCAAACTTCAAGGATATATAAATTTCACCTTCCCAAAGTAAGCTTCCTCTATTAGTTTTTACTTTTAAAACAGATTCCTCGACTACTTTGGCTTGCTGGCCAGGCCTATCCACTCGTATTTGAAGTAATCCTTCGGCAAGGGTATGCAGTTCTCATGCAACTCGATGGCATCCTTGTCCATATTCCACACCATGAAATTTCGGCCACAGTCTATCTGCTTGTGGAGGGCAAAGTGCACTCGATCCACAAAATGCGACTGACACTGCCGACACTCGAAGACCCGATCCTGGCTATCCGGTCGCAGGAATTTCCTTATATTCCGAATCTCAAGGAGACCCCGAAAGCCACCCACCACATCAGTTTGAAGGACGAAAGTGGGCGTGTTTTCCACATCCTCTCCGCGCAGGAGATACGGAACCGTATACAATTCCTTGGTGGTGGTGCAAACTCGAAAGCAGTAGATGTTGATCTTTAAGGAAGCTGGAATAGATCGTCCTTTGTCTTCATGCTTAAGGTAATTCTCAGCAACCATGGCCAGGTCACTGGAGGATTGCTTAACACCACGTTCCAGGCATCCGGCTGCATTCTTCACGCGATATTGTAGGGGAAGCTTGGAGACACAAGTGGCATTAGGTGGATAGCAGTGTCGCTTGGCAGTCACCTTCATCCTTTTAATAACACAGGCCTCCAAGGGAACCCTTTGATGGAGCAGCACATAGTTGCTGATCTTCTCCAGCAGCATGGAGAATATCATGTCCACCGCCTCGCCAATATCCAAATGGTGTTCGATATTCAAGGGACTGCTCTCGAAGAACATTCGCTCCTGCTTCACGTCCACGTAGAAACCAACACTGACCTCCAGTTTTTCGGTGCCAAAAATAAGGAATCGCAACAGTTGAGGCACTGCATCCATGCCAGCGTCCAGCAAAAAGTCATTCGTCCTTGCCGTGATGCTTCCATCGCACAGCATAAACACTTCAATGTCCTGATCCTCAATTGTTTGTAGGATTTTACGTTCTTCGGAACCGATTTTTATGTGGTGACTCCGGTTGTTTGCGGCATCGTTGTGCCAGTGATGACTGTACGGTTCGTCTGATGGTGTGCGACTGTCGCAGGTGGGGCAATCCGCTCTCCGGGAACCATTTACAAACCGCTGATGGCGGAAAATTCGCATGCCCTCCGAGGTCTCAAAGATATACCGGGATTGTATACGCCTGGCCATGTTTGGGAAGTTACTGATTTTAGATGGAAATGCTCGGGGTAATTTATACAAGGAGTAATAGGGTTACAGGTAGTAATCGCCAAGAGGTTAAGTAGTCAGGTATATGTGTTAGGTTTAACCTCTCTCCTCACCTGGTCTTCAGGGAACCTGCAACCCAGCAGGTAGCAATTTCCTGCTCAATATTAACATATGGTTAAGCTCCTTATATTCAAAAATATTAGGAAAAATCTTGTCAATTTTATATGATCCTTAGGGATAAACAATAAGGATACACCTGGCTCTTAGTCACGTAGCAACTTTAGAAAAAATGATCATGATTTTTACTTATTAAATGCATATACCCTTGCAGGGTATTATAATTTCAGTCAATTGAATTTAAGTAAAGCTTAAAGAAACCGATATATCCCTATATGTTATGTATAATGTTATCAAAATGTAAGAATTGTTTCTTTAAAGTCTCTGTAAAAATAATGGTTGTCCTTATTTATAAATGTAATGTAGTTTATATCTGCTTTATCGTAAATTTTAAAACATGCCATAAAATAACTATCCTTACAGGAAGATTTATGGCTAAGAAATGAAACCTGACTAAACCTTATCCTACACAAAATATCCCATTAACCCTAATTCACACAACCAATATTTTAAAACATTAAAATACGTTTAACATGTTGGCCGTCTTTTGGTTACAATTTAGTTTGTAACATGAAAGTAAGTTTTTTTTTTAATTCATATTATAATATAGGGTTGACTGGGTAAGTCTATAATAAAACTCTTAAAAAAATTGTTTGGAAAATATATCAATATGAGGAAAATCATCATCATCATCAAAAAATCTTAGGACAATGCCCAAGTAAACCTCCTATTAAAAAGTATATAATATATATAATATACTATATATCAACATAAATTAGCACTACAAAAATATATTTAAAAAAAAACAAAGTGAGTTATTTTAATTAATGACTCTTTTATATGGTTTTAGATGCGTTCTTCAGGTTTTTCATGGTATTTCTTATTTATAAGTATGAATCAACGGCCATACAAAACTAATCATAAAATATACTTAGGATTTTTTGGCTAACCGACAATTTAACAGATGCCACCAAAACATGGTCTTAACAAATATCCTTGTTTTAAGCGCCCTTTTGCAATGGAACTTTTAACATCAAGCAATGGAATTATTAGCATAAAGGACATTTTGACACGATGTAAAAGCCACAGAATATTAACTAAAAATGTCCTTCTTATGAGCAAAATTTTGGTTAACAGGAAGCAGTGCACATTAAGAAAAAAGGAGAACTCACAAGATATCCTTAAAACATCACAATGTTAAAAATGACCGACTTTTTAACACCCCCTGTTGCTGAACCGGCCTTTCCCCTGCAACTCGAACATCCAGCCGGGGTTGAAAGCCAACCCGAACCTGGACTTCCCAGGACGATGTGTTCCCAGGACGATGGAATGCGGTTCGGTTCCGTTGCAAGGAAAAGTGAACGATGTAGTGGCGGCGGCAACGGAGCGTCGCAGGCTTATTCCTGCGGTGGCCCTGTTTGCCTGCTTGGCCCGTTTGCCTGATGGCTGATGGCTGTTGGCTGTTGCTTTATGGCTTCTTTAGTAGTTGGAGCATATTTAAGGCGTTTCGTGCGTCCTTCACACGCACAGGGACCACATATGTATATTTATACTATATGCAGACACACACATACACACACACTTTGTGTTTTCGTCGCTGAGAAACCTCACGTGTCCCTTGCAGCTTATGTGGGTGAACTACAAAAAGAAAATAAAAATAGAGTAAAAATATATACACATACATGTATATGAAAATAGAAACAAACAAAAAAGCCGACAGGGGGAAAACTGCTGGCTGGCATCTTTTTACGTTTTTCGGTTGTTGATTTTCCTATTTTACTCCTTGCCGCTGTCGTTGAATTTCCCTTTTTGGCCGTGGAATTATGAGAGCCACGTCTCTTACCATTTTCTGTTACTTTTCGGCTTCGCTTCTTCTGCTTCTGCTTCTTTGTCCTTTGGTGTCTTGGCATCCTGACGCCTGTTTCCCTGTTATTTTGCTTGCTTTTTTTATATTTTCGCTCGTTTTGTTTTGGTCTGATTAAAAGTAAAGTTTTTGCGCGGGTTTTCGTTTATTTTTATTTTTTTTGCTGTTGGTAGTGCCCCCGCGAATTCTATTTTAATTTGGGTCCCAGACGGCCAAAAGGGGGGGCTAAACAGCCTGAATTTTTAGCCATACATTTTGGTTTTTATTGAGGCCTCAAGGCGTTTGCTTAGGTTTTGTTTTTGAAGCCTTATTTTAGCCTTATTTACATTAAACTCTTTAAGCTGCCTTTGTTTTAATTGAATTAAAGGTAATAAATTGTTAAAATTAATCTGAAACATTAACCACAAAAAATAGCCTTTAAATCTTTCTGTAAATTGTTTTAAATTGAACTTAAATCACTCTTTGAATCCCACACTCGCTTCAATTAAAGTGTTCAATTATGCAACTACTTTTTCATTAGTTCGATTCCAACTCTCTTCGGTTTTTATTTTATTTTTGACCCATTTAAATGCAGGCCTCGAGTAACAACTATCAATTACTAAATTATTGATGAATATTAATGGCTCTGGAATAAGCCATAAAAATGTTTTCAGTTTTGTTTTTCTATAGATAGCTGCAAAAACCCAAAGAAAAGGTCAGACTTAAATCGAGTAAACAATAGGGTTAAATCTATGGGTCAAGTTGGGGGGGTGAAGCTCTTCTCCGGCTTATTCCCTATTATGGCTGTGTGTACATATTGTTGTGCCAGGACTTTTACTTTTTTTGGTCCCATCTTTCTCTTCGACACCGTCCTTCGCCATCACCTTGCTCTTACCTGGGTAATTAACACTTTGTCAAGCTCATAAATCTTTAAACATTGATTTTTAATGGTGGCATTTTAACGCTTCGCCGAGCACTGGAATCGTTGGGGTTCTCAGCCCCAGCCGCACCCAAGGATACGTGCAAACTGCCGGTTGGAAGGACATCCGTAGGGGCTCAATACCCGTGGGAAAATTAATAAATTATTGGGGTCCTGGGAGGGGAGGAGGGTGTGCACGTGATTGTTTGTTTTTTCCCTTAGATCTTACCTGTCGGTGGCTGCATAAATTTGGTTACCAAAAAATGGCTGTGTTAAGCCTGTGTAAATCTTGGATAAGACAATGTCACTCAATTTTTTCTACAACGGTTTGTTTTTTAAATAATATTTATCTTTAAAGATGGAAAGAATTTTTATATCCTGGCAGGGTATTTTTTTAAGTTTAAGAAGTTTGCAAAGCAGTAAAGGAGCCATTTACGACCCTATAAACCATATATATTCTTGATCAGCATTAACAGGGGAGTCTTTCTAGATATTTTCTGAAGAAAGTCTATATTTTTTAATTTTTTAAAATTGTATAAGGTTACATCATCAACATTCTCAAAAATTGATAAAAATGTTAATATAACAAAATTTAAAAATCAGTAAGCTGATTTGTTTGCCTATAAAAAACTAACAATTAAAAGCTTTCCGAATTGAAATAAATACATTTTTGGCTTAGTTATGCTCAATTTTTGATTTAATGTGACTAAACTATAGCAAACTTTAAGGGTAAACAATTTTTGGCTTGTCTAAGTTATTTTCCTTTCTTTTTTAAATTAAATTTATATATTTTCATGCAATTCCATGTGGAATTTAAGCTGTTTAAAAATATTTCTATTGGAGAAACCACATTTTTCTCTACGAAAAACTAAATTAAACAAGTGTCAGCATTGAAGCTGAAACCAATATCCATTCCATCTACACAAAAATTCGATTCTATATTTATTAAAAAATACATAAAAACATAAATAAGCTGGTTTGTACGTCTGTTGGCATTTCTCTTTGAAGCTCTTTGGTAGTATTAAATGCATTTAGTGCAGTTTCGACACAAGCAAACCCCAGAGAAAATGGCAAGGGAAAAAAGGAAGCCCGCCCGACCAGCAAAGTCCGCTCAGAATTTATATATAAAGACACAAGCATACAAATAAATGTTATGTTCCCGCATTGTGTGTGGGTGTGTGTGGACGGGGCTGTGTGTCAACGAATTATGTCCCCCAGATGTCAGTGCAATACAAGCGAGAAACATGACAATTCCGCCTGCGACCGCCCACCAGAAAATCCAGCAGAAGCACTAGCTTCTGATGCACTGGGAGAACTACATCCATAAGTATTCATGCATTTGTGCAGGGCGGGTCAGAAGGCCATCTCCTCGTCCTCCAGAGCCACCCAAACCAGCCACTACAGTCGCTTTTTGCCTAGGAAGCTCATGTGCGTCTGTTTCTTTTCTTTTATAAATCTCAACTGCTGTTGGGGTTGGCGGTTTGTATTTTTTTTTTCGGGTTAAAAAAAGGAACTGTGATTTATGAGAATTTTATAAAATATATTTTATATATTTTTTAAATTAATTTAATTAATTTACATAAGTATTAAGATGCCTAACATTCTGTTTCTGTTCTTCAAAAACATTTAAAGTCTTAAATAAAAATATAAATAATTTAAACTTAAATAAAACACTTATAAAAATATAAACACAACGTAAATTCCACAAAAATCTAACTAAAATAAAAGAAGAAAATCTTCCAAAAAGTAACAAGTATTATTTTAAAATATTATTTGTTATAATTTTTCCTTAAAAAACTTGTAAATACTTAAACATTTTTATCGCTGCCATCACTTGCCGCATCTCCTTACATTTTCCAGCGAAAATGTGGAGGCGATTGGAGGTGGGTGTGGTTGAATGTGTTCACATTTGTCAACAGCAGCTGGGAGCAGGACAAGGGGGCGATGATGCACCATCACTGGGGAAGAGGAGCAAGAACTCGCTGGACGTGGCAGCCAAAAGGCCAGAGAAGGAATGAGGCTTCTTCTGTGCAGATCCTGCTCCTGATTCTGGCACATCAGCAGCTTTATTATTATGCAAATACATACAAAATATGAATTATGTTAATGCCCAGGGTACACAAACGCATACACAGCTCTGTCCAGAGTGCAGCTTCTTCGCTGAACGTCCTGCCAAGCCGTCAAGTTTTGTCCCGTCGGGGGAATCCCCATTCTAGTGTGAAAGTTTTTTTGTTTTTCCGGTTAAACCATTTTTATTGAACGTGCTGGCGGAAAACTCAAGCAGGCTTAGGCCTTGGCTTTGGCGGCAAAACAATCTCTCAGATAAAGTGGGAATATATTTCACAGTTTCTGTGTTAGTTTAAGCAGGCTGCAGTTTGAAAATAAACTTTTTAAAATATGCTTAATTTATGCTACATTTATGCTTTATGCATACTTAATTTAATGATATTGCTGACCTTTTAATTTTAATATTTTTCTCATTAAAGAAGGCATTGAAAGCTTTAAATATAATGATTTTAAGAACCTTAATTTTAAGCCCGATTTTATTTAAATATATTTCCATTAATTTATTGTATTAAAATATTGTTTAACTCTCTTTTTTCCTGCTTAATTCCATTTCAATCACAAAGCTTTGATTTTAATTAAACCTTATTATTGAATAGCAATTCCCCGAATTCCAATTTCATTTTGTAGTAATAATGATTTGCTATTATAATTGCTTATCTGTGCATTAAGATTTGCATTTCCATTACATTAATTACATAATTGGAACTGTAAACTTTGCCTCCACACCCTTTCCCTTAACTCCACCTTCAACATTCAAGGTTTCTCCGATTCTCTGGCTATTCAATCAAAGAGATTGAGAAACATTGCGGCTTTTCTGGGGGCATATAAAATGGCTCCTTTTGTCATGTGAGCCAAGTGCGATTGCTTCCCATCGGTGGTATCCCTTTGGAAGTTGGTACACTTGGCAAATGCAATCAATCTTCGACGATAAAGGCATACAGCGAAAGGTGAAATGTAATAATTTAAGCATATCTAAATGCAATCACATGGGTTGCTCGGCATCTATCAGTGCACTGTGGAAAATGTTGAATCTAAAATATATTTAATAAGCTTGGTTTAATATTAAATTAAAGGGTTTAAAGGTAGTTAAGTCTTTTGTTTATTTAAAAATTAATAAAAAGCTATTAGTAAAGAATACCTAAACACCTTAACATAATGAGGAATTTTATGGAATGAATTCTTTAAGAAAGATTAACTAATAAGCCCTCTTATCAGTCTATTATAAAATTGATAAAATAATAAATAAATGAACTTAAATTATTTACGGTAGTTATTTAGGAACTAATATCAATAAGATCACATTTCTACCAGATATTGCTCCATTTAAATTTATTCTTGTTCGAAAACTCTACCTTTCTTCACTTTATAAGTAAATAAATTACTAATTTAACTCATACAAAAATAATTTATTTAATAATATTTAAAATACCAACTTTTCCCTTAAATTTTCCCCTATGTACATACATTTCGTTGCCATTTTGTTGCTTTGAGGTCTACAAAATGGCATCGCATAAGGCGATAAGTGCAGCTGCGGCAGGAACAGAGCGGCTGCAGCTTTAGCCGAGAGGAAACAATACTTTTATGCCCGGGCTTAGGAACCGAGTGTCTTTCGTTTCTGGTGCCCCGTAATAAATTGTTTTTGCATAAAATTTCTAAGAATAATGCCTGACAGGTGAGGCCAAGGCTAGAAAGGATACAGAGACGCAGACGGAGACGGAGACGACTCGGGGAAATGCATATAAAAATTGTTCACCTTTGCCTCGATTGCATATTTATCATTTCCAGCTGCCAGAAGGCAGTCGAAGAAGCTGGGCTTGGGGATCCTTAGCCTTCGATGGTTTATGCTCCCTGAGAGCAGGACACGTTGGGAAAATGCACGCATGGATTGTCAACACTTTGAACTGCAGCATCCTCTCTCCAAAGACCCATAGAAATAGCTAATGCATTCAACAGTCGCATCCCTTACAGCTTTATATGTATGTGTCGGTCTGTGAAATACCTCAGCGTGTGTGAATGAAATATATATCTATGGGAAAATCAATGCTCTCCGTATAAATATGCTGCGCTTGCTGTAACAATTTTACACAATTTCCCATTTGCCACTCGTTATTGCCTAATGCGCTTATGAAAGTGGCCTATTACGATAATGCCAAAGCGTTTGCCATTTCTATATATATACGTATATATAATCTGATCCCCCTAGTTAACATAGTGGGGTTTCATTACGAATTTTGATTTACCGGGAGTAGGGTAAGCGAATTTAACAATGAAAGCAGAGTCAATATGTTTTTAAAATAATGAGACAATGAATAAAGGGTGTGCTTTCTTTTTGAATAAAAATATTGATTTTAGTTTTAAGAGCTAAAAATATTATAGAAAATCAAATATATGAAATGAAAATAAATTATTAAATGTTTAGCAGGTAAAAATATTATCTGAAAATAACATTATTTTATTTATATTTGTAGTAAGAAGTTTTCAAAGCAGTGAAGGAGCTGTTTCCCAACCCAGCATTAACAGGCAAATCTTTCTAGCTATCTCCGGAGAAAAACAAAATTTTTAATTATTTTCAAAATTTCATAAGGGGTTTACATCGTCCAAATTCTCAAAAAATTAACAAATTTGGATTTTTCTAATATTTTAAATATTATATGCAGATTTGTAAACCTAGAAAAACCTGGCATAGAACAGCTTTCCGAATTAAATTTGATGCTTTTTTGACTAAGTTATGATAATTCCATAAAAATTATCAAATAAGATTGTGAATAAATATCCATTTAAAGAATTTAATGTTTTTGTTGATTTTTAAAGTCTGTCTGCATATTTCTGAGCCTATTAAAAACTATCTATGTAAGTTTTTCAAATTGAAATTAAAGCATTTTTGATTTAGTTATGATAGATTTTTGATTCAAAGTTTATGATTTATGGCAAACTTTAGGAGTATAAAAATCTCGGCTTCTCAAAGTTAATTTCCATTCTTGTTTTTATTCACTTAAACCAGTTCCTAATTGTTTTCTCAGCCATTTAATTTAAATTTCCTAACTTACTTTCTTATGTCGTATATTTATTTTAAATTTCTCACAAGTTTCATCTCCAACACATATTATATTTTATTCAGAAAGGGCATTCATTGTTGTTCCATAATATATTCAACATAGTTTCCCCCTTCTGTTGTCATGGCGAAGGACAAAAGCATGCTTGATAAAACAATTGCAATTTGTTTACACATGCACCGGTCGACCCGCACCCCTCTGGCCCGTATTTGCTGAGTTAATAGTTTATTATGTGATATTATTATTATTTTGCCGTGCGGATAGAAGCATAAGGATGGGCATTATCGATGCGAATGTGCTGCCAAAAGGGTTTTTGTTGCCACTATTGTTTTGTGCCATTTTGTGTGCCCTTAATTATAATTGCGATTGTGATGATTTAACAATGACAATAGACAATGCCCATTACTAGCCGTCGCCGGAGAGTCTTTGAGTGGCAATTGGAGCTCAACCATTTGAGTTATTAAATGGTTAAAATGTGCATTGTATTAGCAAGTACATAGCTCAAGGCTTAAATATCTGTCAATGTGGCAGATATCGTAATGCGTGAGGGTCAGTGGCAGGGGCTTAAAATATGGCTTTAATTCGCACTGAGAGCTTATTTGTTGAACAATGTGTCATTATAAATGCCTTTTCAGTTGGATCGAGAGGATTAATTTGTTTTAGTTGGGAAAATATTATATGAGCAGGTAATTATCACTAGGAATATTTGTTTAAATTGTATGCCATATAATGTAATCTTTTATGGAAAGATATTTGCCTTTGTGTTTGAAGTAAATAATGAAATAAATTCACAAAACAAAGTACACTTGATTTCCTTCGATTTAAAAATCATTTAAAGTCATATTGGTTGATTATTTGGTGAGTGAATAACCTTATGGATGTAAGTAATCCGAAAATACCCCAATAGAAAATTGTATAAATTGAATTCAATTGAAATTACCACCTTGCACATTTCTTCGCTAGCACCACACACACACACACATGTAACACCCTCATAATCTAACTAGCCAGCTTTTCCCCCTTATCTTTTGGGGGGATTTCCCACCTGTTGATCCCAGATTGCAGCTGCAGTGCCCCATTTTTGCGGCACGTTCACTGGGGAAGCCAACGTTCCTCGTCCTCCCCCAGGAAACGTACCTTTCAATGGCTCCTAATATGCGCTCAACGCTGCCACAATTCGCATTACAAAACAAGGTTTTCCACCCTTTCCCTTGGCAGTTTTTCCTTTCCGTTCGTAATGTTTGTGCTGCTTTTCCGCATGCAATTTTACGGGCATCTAAGCAGCGGCAACAAATTTCCGCAGTCCGTCCGCATTGATCCCCGAAAATCCCCCTGTAACATTTTCATTTTGCATTTTGTGAAATTGATTTGGTCAGCAGTTTGTTGCAATTTCAATGGAAATCGAAATGAAAATGCATTCACATATATTTTTTAGACCAACATAAAAAAGGATAAAAGGGAAATTGGGCAAGTTTTAGCTTTGGTTGCGGCTTATCTCCGGCCAGGAGTTTAATTACAATATGTGCTCGAGATTCGTATTTTGTAAGGCGATTTTTGGGTTTCTTACTTTATGATTTCGAGATGAATTTAATCTATAAAATAAATGTAATATTTGTAAAATATTTGTAAAATATAAATAAAGTTAAATAAGGCTGGAAACTTTATAATAAATCAAAACGGTTAATTTATATTGAAAATACTTGTCATAATTGTTGTGAAATTTATTTTACAATAAGATTATTTTTCTGTTTTTGAAACTGCAACAATTTTAAATATCAAATTTCTTAAATTTAAAACAAATTAAATATACAATCTTCGCATTCCCCCCATAAACTCTCTATGCACTTTCATTTATTTCTTTTTCTAATGCATTTCACTTGTGCAACAGCATGTGTTTGGAATTTAGTTTGGTTTTAATTTTTATTTTCAACAGATGTAGCCCAAAAAAAAACAACCCAGTTTCGTGTGTTGCTGGGCAATCGTGCGCTATAAATGGAGATATATTCGTGTGTATATCTAGCATGTGAACAATTTCCCTGTCGCGTTTTAGGACCACTCATAGTAGTTTTTTTGTTTCTGCTTTTTATTTGTGCACCATCGACGACAGTTTGGTTATCCTTACAGTGCGCTAGTTTACCTATCGGCCATATCCATCGATAACAGCCCAGAACGGCCACCCACCAAAGCGATACCTGCAGCCCGCAATCAATAAACAAATAAATCTGCGCCCTCGTAGTGGCAGTGGAGTATGGAAATAAAATCAGGACAATAACTGGAGCAGTTCAAGGGGAAAAATGTTTTGGGGAAGAAGAGTTGGTAAGTTATAGGATTGTTTTAACTTTAAAAAGGGTTTCATAAGGATAACTGATTTATAACATGTTAATAATAAATTTTAATATTTAAAACTAGATTTGAATGATATTATAAAAAATATATTAAATAAACACTCGAGTTTGGGTATGACATTTAACTTTTTCTTAGCAATCTTAATTTGGAAATTAATAAATTGTATTTAAGACGTTGCAAAATATATGCATCTATTTACAAATATGTCATTAATTACCTTACTAAATCACAATAGTTACTTGCTAAAATATTTTATATAAATGTGTAAAAGGTTTTAAATTTAGCTTTCTTGTCCTTAAATCTTAATAATTCAAAACCAGATATTATATTTCTTGTATAACATTTCTAAAAATATAATACTTCTATCTGAATATGATGAATGACAAATGATAAC
>JAEIIJ010007303.1:0-60346 GCA_018904815.1 Drosophila ogumai
TAATATTGTAAATTTTAAATGCAATGTGATGACTTATTTACCAATAAAAACTAATACAAAAAGGGAACCGATTTAATATTAATGCTTTTATCCTTTCTGGTTTTAATTAATTAATAATTAAAAAAAAAATAAGTATTATTTATTAGTTTAATTAAATAATTTAATTGTACATAAATATGTAGCAAGCTTTATTCCTAATTAGATACAATTTGCAATTAGTAAATATATAACCAAATGCATAAATTAGTATAAGAGTATTTACCTATCGTAATACTCGCTTTAGCCCAAGGCCTGATTGTTATTAATTTTTTCGCATTTTCATTTTCGGTTTTTAAGACTTTCGCGTGCCGTCGTTTGGCTTCTGTTTGGCGTTTTGTTTTGGGCCCAGCCTCTTCCAGCCAGATCCAGATCCCAGCAGACGATGATGGAGCCGACCGAGACTGAGGTGGAGATGGAGAAGGAGAAAAAAGGCGGAGACCACGACCGAGACCCCGAGAGCCAGACAGACCGTCGCAGAGGCTGTGAAAAAGATGATGCACTGAGCAAAAATTCATCAGAGAACAATATATGATTCTCAGGAAGTTCATGAAGATCATAATTGGTTGTTGATAGTGGGATAACTAACAGAAGACCCTAATAGAATCTTTTAATTATTACAAAAATATGATGAGTCCAGAAATTAATTTCTTGTATAAGAGGAAATTTGCTTTATAGATGTTTCTCCATGTGTACTGATGCTGGGCCATTTAAGCAGACGTGTGTGTAGCCGCATCTTGTTGATTGTCAAAATTGACAATGAATGCGTTCGCCTGCGGATGGGGAATGAGCATGGGGAAGCGGACGGAACCGGAGTTGGGGGCTGACCCAGCCAGCCGGAGACAAGTGCATGTCTCGCGTCTGCAGTTTGTCTGGAGGCCATCGCAGGCACTCCGTGATGTTGCCACTGCCACTGTCCCTAAGTGATGCAGATGCGCTGTCGTTGTTGCATCCAAATATGGACCATGGTCGGTTCTGGCTGGCATCGTGGAGAGCTGGAGCAGGTGAGGCCGAGCCAGGCCAGCCCGAGAGGAGACGAGAAGAGCCCAGTCGAGCCGCGACGGTGAATAGTTGCTGCAGTTTCACACTTTTGCGCTGCGCTGCGGAAAGTTATTTAAATGATATGCACATGCAGTGCTCCTCCGCCGCGCTGCCTCGCGTCGCGTCGCGTCGCCTTGTCTGGTAGCTGTAAACTGAGACTTCGACTGATTCTCTGTCGTCTGCGATTTTGCCAGTGCCTCCGTCAGTGCCGTGCCTCCGCCTGTGCCAGTGCCAATGCCTCTGCCTTTGCAAGCAATTATGAGCGTCTGGCCGTCTGGCATTTTACAATATTTTTAATTATCGCGCTTTTTTTCTAAGCACAGATAAGCATCGGCGCGGACTGGAGCTGCCACTTTTCGAATTTCAATTTTGAGGCCCCGAAGGCAGCCTCCGAATTGTCGCCGCTGTTAATTGCCTTTGGTCAGCAGGAGCAGGAGCAGGAACAGCAGCAGCAGCAGCCATCTTGACCATGATGACTAACCTCTTGTCCTGGCTCCCGGCTGTCTCCCTGCTGTCTGTTTGTCTGGCCAGCGATGACCGTAAATTGATGTAGATTCAAGCACTATGGTCATGTCCATGTTCATGTCCAATCACCAAGGCAGCATTGGTAGTAAAAGTGAAAAATGATTTCCAGCCGAGGCTGTCAGTAATCATTTGGCCCATAGATTGGGCACCTGTCATCGGAGCTAGGAAGCCTGCCCATTCAGAGTCAGCCAATGCCATGGGGCAATGGGCTTCCCTGCGAACAGTGATGCCAAGGAATACGGTTAAGTTTGTTATTTAATATTACATTTTTAAGACTCTGATTTATGCAGAATTAAGTTAAGCAACTATGTAAAGTTACTAGATCTAAAAAATGTATTTAAAATGTATAATTTGAGAGCTTTAAGAGTCACAATATAACATTTTATAACGGCTAACTAGCCAACACACTTGACTGATTTCTTTGTTCAACGTCAAGCACTGTCAATAGCAATCACATAAATGAAGATGCAACCTGACCATAAACGGCATAAATGCCACTCATACCCCAATGGATTCCCCAACGAGGACGTGCAGCTCCTGGCTGATTAGAGAGCGTACTTTATATATATTTAGAACTCAACAGTATCGGCTTTGAGTTCAACTTATTTATAGGACAGGGACGGCGCGTGCCGGCACGCCAGGATGCCAGAACTTGGGCAGAGCAGAGAATGGGGTCCACGTGGTCGAGAATGAGTTCCCATTGCGGGGAAGGACATATAAATGAATGAATTGGCGTTTATGGTAATTCAGACCAACCAAGTTGGTGCTCCTAGTTTGCTAACTATGCTAATGAGAGCGACTTGTGGATGCCTTTGGCAGGACTATGACGAAAATGAGGAAGCATTCCGGTCTCTATAAGGTTGTGACACTTCAGTTGCTTCCCAGAAGCGAAAGCCTTAAAACGGATTTTTTCCTTATTTTTATACTAGCCGGGTCAGTGACTGCAAGGATTTTATATAAAAATGCGACAGCAATTGAGGCGATCGAAGGGTTTCTCGCTATTGAACTAGCCGGGTCAGTGACTGCCAGAGTTATTTATATAAATGTGACGGTTATTCAGTTGTTTCCCAGAAGCGAACGCCTTAAAAACGGATTTTTCCTTATTTTTAAACTAGCCGGGTCAGTGACTGAAAGAACTATTTAAGAAATGCCAAAGTAGTTGAGGCGATCGATGGGTTTCTGGCCAGGTAACTAGCCGGGTCAGTGACTGCGGGAGATATTTTATAAAAAAGTGACAGGAATTCAGACGGTCGAGGAGTTTCTGTCTAGTATTTAAGCCTTGGTAGTAACTTTTCGATGGTAGTGATGTCTGTTTATTGGGGTAAGCAAGAAATATAAGTAGATTGTAGTTAAGATTATATTACAAATTGGGAACTTTGTGGTGAAAATATTTAAAAACTTTCAATAAGACAGGGAACTTTACAGTTAATAAAATATAGAAAATAATATAAACGTAAAATAAAAATTATAGAACGTATATTAAAAAGTTTAGGGGTTTGTGGATTCTATATTTAATTGCAATTGTAATCAGTAACTTAAAATTAAAAAAATAAAAGTTTTTTCTTCTTTTGTTGGTCCTACAAACTTCTATAAGATAATGGATAAGATAAAGATAAGGAATCGATTAAAGCTTTAGATTTCCTTGATTGAAATATATTTACATTTTAATATTTAAATGAATTTTTTTACTTTATTTTCAACCATCCACACTTTAACCAATTATTTACTCGACAACTCGCTACTTTACCGTCTACGTCAGCCAAAAAGTATGCAACGAAAGCAAATGTTTGTAAGGATAGTAAGATACCAAAATAATTTCATATATTTCTCTGGCTAAATTGTCACAAGTTCGATTAAAACTTATACTTTCCACGTTTCCACAATAGTTTTTTTCAACACTGAATCGATCCGGAGCAAGTGCATCTAAATGTGCGAAGTGCTGCTGCCATGCACTTACCAGCCCAAGGAGTCTGTGGATGATGGCCATACCCCGCTGTTCACCACCTTGCTGCTGAGGTGCTGGCAGCGGGAGTACGACCAGAGACCCTATCGCGATTTTCGATTCAAGCGCTTGGAGTTCGAGGAGCGGATGCGCCGGAAGTTCCACTGCGTCCGGGATTTCCGGGTCATTGTGAACTACCTGTTAAGTCGCCGACTGCGCTCGGTGAGCATTACGGGCGTGGTGGTCTCTAACTGGGACGCAAACCTGCTGAAGGACTTTGTCCGTTCTCTCCTACCCCTGTCGTCCATTCACCTGAACCTGATGCGGCTGCCCAGCGAGTTCTTTGCCATGCTGTGCCTCAATGCGAAAAAGATGGACGTGATGGAACTATGTTTGGACGGTGAGAAGTTCTGATATCTCCTTGCTGTACATTCTTAACTCTTCTCCTAGGCACTCCCCTCAGCGACGAGGATGTGCGTCTCCTGCGGGAGTTCCTGCTGGTCAGCAAGACGCTGCGTGGGCTCTCCGTAAACCATTGCAGTCTGACCCAATACAACTTCGCCCTGATCGCTGACGGCCTGCACAAGTCGGAAAGAGTGAGCTGCTTCTCGGCCAATCGGCTGCTGGGCGGTTATCTCAGTCTGGACACGGAGAAGATAATGTCAATAATGGGCTCTGTCCTTATGCAGAATCGCCTGTGGAGCCTGTGTCTAGAGCTGTGCGAGCTGACTGCCCAGGATATGATACCCATTGCCGAGCATTTGGCGCGCCGGAAGTCGAAGCTGCAACAACTGCGGCTGGCCAGCAACAAGATCGGTCCGGACGGAGTCCTCTTTCTGCTTCGCGGCAATATCGACGGGGGTGGGAACCTGGAGCTGCTGGACATCAGCAGCAACTCCATTGGTACCCATGGCGGTGACTGGGTTGCCAAGTACCTCAGCTTGAGCCTAATGTTGAAGGACCTGTTCCTCACAAACAATGATATTGGAGCAGAGGCCATCAATCGCATTCTGACATCTCGGCGGAAATGCTGCCATTTGGAGCGCTTAACCCTCTACGGCAACCACTTTGATGCCGACTCGGCGAGGATTGTGCGCCGCCTGCTGGACGCCCGGGTGATGCTGCAAACCGAGCTGGACATTACTTTTACTTACGATGAGGATCTGCAGGAGTACCGTGTGATCCCCTGGCGGTAGTTCGTTTTGGTTGTTATAAAAAAGTAAATAAATATTAATTTCATTGAGTCATCAACTTTCTTCCTGAAATAAAAGCTGGATTGACAGTCCTGTTGCAGCGGCAGGAGCTTTGCCACCACGTGCTCGCGCTCTCGCTCTTTCTCACCAAAACGATGAATGAATGAGCTCAGGGCTGCCAGATGGTTCAGGCTCTGCGCGGTGGTGTGAGAGAAAGCTTGGCTTGAGAGCGAGCTTCCAGGGCCAAACAGCTGAGCCGACGGTCTGGCAACTTTCGCTTTCGTTTCCGGCTTCTGCTGCTTTGTTATTGTGTGAGCGCGCGCGAGTGTGAGAGTATGCGTGTGTGTGTGTGCATTATTGTTGGCGATTTCAAAGTCAAACAGCAACAACAAGCGCTTAAAGAGAGAAAACAGAAACTGCGGAGAGAGCGACAGCAGCAGCAGCAGCAGCAGCGGCAGAACTTCAGCGTCTAACGGGACAGGACACGACGCAACGCGACGCTGTCGACGCCGACGTCGACGGGACAACGTGAACGATATCCTTGTTGAGAGTTTCGCAATATATTTTTATTGCAGCAGTCTCATCGAAAGCGTCGAAGCAACTCGCAGCAAATCGCATCGAACACCCGATAAATCGGTTAGCCATGCAACACCAATAAAACCCCAACAAGGAAACCCATAAAAACGCCTAAAAAATATGATTGTATCCTGCAAAATAAACTAGAGATTGTAAAAACAAAGCCTAGGTGGCTGGCGCAGTTCTTGTTGTTGTTTCGAGTCAAAAGTGAGAGTGTGTCTGCTGCCAGTTCTTGTATAACTTTCCCCCCTGAGAACTTTATAATTAACTAGACTTTAAAAGTGAGAAAAATATAAGAAGGCAAAGCCTGCGGCCAAACTGCTCAACTTTCGCTCAAAGTTGCTCTTTTATCTTATTTCAGTTTGCAAAATTTGCTTATCTGCTTGCAGGCGGCTGCTGCTTCCACGAATGTGCGTTCCATAACTACATTCAACGAAACCCACCTAAAACTGAACTGCAACAACCAAAAAACTAGACCTAAACTCAACTAAGCAAACGAACTAAACTAAAATTGAAGCCAGAAGCAGTTACAACTTTTATTATTACCAAAAGTTAGACCAAAACATATAGGCAGAGAAAATAAAGTACACGAAACGCCAAGGATAAGGACAGGACACCAGGCAAAATGAACGACAGTCGACGGAACACGGCCACGGAATTCAGTTATATACTGCAGCGCCAGGTGAGTTTTCGTATCCTGGTAATTATATGCACTTGGCTTGAGCAGCGCCAGTGTTTTTTTCGAGTCCTCGCCACCACCGAAATCCTCGCAAAGCACTTCCTTTGGCAGCACCTAATTGCATACTTTCACACACTTCCCGGCCGCAGGAACTCCGACTAATTGCACCCACACGAACCGAGCGATTGTTCAAATGTTAGGTGCATAATGCTCGACCACCGACCGACCACCGACCATATGGCAAAATTGTCGGGGCTTTGTCGGGGCTTCTGGGCACTCCTCCACTCTTCACTTCCATATGGCCACCTTTGAGTCTTCACCTAATTGTTTTTCCCTCGAAATTAGACCACAATGGAGCTAGAGCTCTCAAGCTAATTAGAATTCCTGCATTTTGACAATTTATAAATCAATATTTCATTTTGTTGGATGATTTTACTTGCATCATTAGTCAGGTGCCCGAATCATTAATCTGGAATGTCTACCAATCCTGTTTGTTTTTTGAAATCATTAAGAAAGCAATGAAATATTCCACAAAATCTTAACATTAATTTCGGATTTTTTTAGTATATTTTTGAGTTATTTCTAACAACCTAAGTCACAGTTAAATTAAATTGATCGTAGTATTGTTTACTGTGTAGCCCTCAACTTTAATATTTCTTTATTTAAATTTAATATAATTCGCGAATTTAGATTTCCCTTTCAGTCACAAATGTTGACATTTTGGTCAACATATAATTTTTGCAAATTTAAATTTCCTTTTTTTTTGTGGCAAAAGTGACTGTCAAAAGTCAGCCAAGAAGCAATCAATTTTGGGCATTGTCAACGGTTTCTTTTTTTTTGTTTGCTGTTGGAAAGAGAAAATTAAATTTTTGCCAGCTGAAAAGCCGCAATAGATTCAATGACACATTTTCATGGAGCGCACTTTGGGGCTCTGGCCCGATGAATTGTTAATAAACCAAATGCCCCGTCAATCAATCATGGCTTAATAAATGCCCTGCACCCCACAGACATTTGCATATGAATCTGGTCGAGGGAATTTTAACCGCCGAAGGATGCCCGCCCGGCGGCAGGATGCCCGGGAGCATGGGTTATGCTCTATAATCCCTTAAGCTCGTTATGAATCCCATTCCATTCCGCTCAACTGCTGGAATTGGCTTGCGTGCTCGTCCGTCCGTCTGTCTGTCTGCACACACGGAACACATACTCGAGCTCCAGCTCGTAACTCGTAACTCGCAGTTCGCAGCTCGTCCTGTGAAAAAGACTGTTAAATCAATTTGTTTTCAGCACCCCCTGGTATGGCACTGGCACTGGCACTGGCCCTGGCGCAGCCCCCAGTGGGACTCGCAGGACTCCGCCCCTCAGCGCCAGACAATGACACATTAGAATCATCGAATCGTGTCTTGATTGAGCGATTATCCAAATCACAATTCACAACAGGCTATGATTAACGAGGATTCGCCAGGGCTGGGAAATGCTGGCTGGGTGGTATTTATTGTCTCACCGCTGACCTTTGACGGGCGTGAAAATTTGTCCGAGATCCTTCAAGACTTAATTAAGCCCGCCCCTTGATAAGAAAATCAATAAGCGGCAAGCTCGACCTTTAATTACACAACCCCAAACGCAGGCCCACAACATCTATACATAATATATTTACGCCCGCGAAGGATTTCCGGATTTATGAGTCCTGCTCCAGCTCTATATCTATGGCCACATCCACTTAATCGTCGCTTAGTATGCAGGTCATGCGGTGGCATTGCCTCGCCTCTCCTCGCCTGGCCTTGGCCAGCCTGCTCACTGCTCCTAGCGCTCTCTATGCTCCTTGGGGGGAGAAGGAGAAGGAGGAGCCTGTGCCAGCTGAGGCATCAAATAAGAATGCCAGCCGCAGCAGCACCCTCCTGTGCGGTGACAGAAATCAATGTCAGACGCAGCCTGATGCACTCACAGCTGGGAAAACTCAGGCTCCGACAATTAAGTTCGCATTTGAATCCGAATTCCAAATCGTCAGACAGACAGCCAGCTCAAACGCTTAACTCAATCCCGATGCCAATTGACCCAATTAAATCAAACAATGTTCGGTGTCCGGGGCGGGGGGCGGTGGGCGGTGGGAGAAAGTCGTAAAGCGGAAAACCCAATTTAAATAAATTTGAAAGGCAATGGCCATTGATGGTCGTTAACAATGTCCGTTGGCAGTGACAGGAGCCCGGGGACTAAGTGGTTGGTTGAGTTGAGTGTGTTGAGTGTTTGCGTTGGGACGGGCCGCACACATGGCGTATGAGCAACATGCACATCACGCATACGCCACCGCACCGCAGTTATGCAATAACTGTTGCACACTCGCCAGCTCAGCTGCCGTTCCGGCTCACACAGGCAATCAAGGTGAATAGCGCCAAATCCCCTCCGAGACCTGGCGCCTGAAAAGGCACTCTAAGTCCATCTCCTGGCTCGCAAGTGGGGTGTCTTAAATGGCTTCGATTTCCGCCCTGACGGATTCAGGCGCCGCTACGCGCACACCACACACCACACACCCATTGTGGGCAAAACAATAAAAGCAAACGCGTCCGTATCTCCGAAATTGACGAGCAAAACGATAAAAGAATGAGGAATTTGGCAAGCCGAAGGTTTAATACTCTTCTTGGGTGGGATTTAATAAGGCAAAAGTGAGGAAAAATCAAGGAAAATAAAAGGATACAATTTTGTAATGGGTTTTAAATATATTAAAGGTTTTTTTTAGCACCTATTATCCGCTTAACGTTTGAAAATATCACAGTAAATTCGTAGTATTTTTAAGATAAATTCAATCGATAGATATAACCCTCTGTTAGGGTATTATAACAGACTCTGAAAAACTCAGCGAACCGCTGAACTCTCGCGCGCATTTCCCCCAGCGATATATAAAAACACGTGTTCCATAAAGATATGTGCACACACACATGTACATATCTACATATATATCCCACATACACAGATAGAATACATATATTATTTGGCATGCGAATAAATTGGAATTTATTTTTGTTGTTCTTGCGATATGATTCCTCTTCCATTTCGGTATGCAGTGCAAAATACGTACATCCACATGCATGTGTGTTGTTGGCTTGATTTGATATGGATTTTATGTTTATGTTTTAAGCGAATCACTCAGTTGTGCGGAGTGAACTCGATTTAATGGTTAACAATCTGATTCTCTTGGTTCATCCATCAGGGCAGCGATGTCTCCGTTGCCGAGGCGTATGCATTCGATGACTTCAACAATTTAATGAAGGTACGAACTTTGACCCACTTTCCCGCCACCCACTTTCACTTGCCTGCACCACTTGCATTCCGAATCCGAGGACTGCGAATTGCGAAGCGTAGTCGTATTCACACTCTAGTCCCCTTCACATTCATTAAATTCCGAGTAACGCCTACGTCGAAAGAGACAGAGAGCGAGCCTAGATAGAGACGGAACGAGAGAGTGGGCTCGAGACGGAGACACAGGCTGAGGCAGAGACTGGGAATCTCTGGCATTCTGGCCGCGACCTTTGCGAGGTCTTTCTGTTGGTACGAGTGCAAATTGCTTTTGGTCTCTGGACATCAAAAGAATTTTCTTATTAAGAAATATTTCCCAGACCTTTCAACAGAAGCTGGGCGCATTATTAAATATTGCATTAGGCAAAGAGCATGTACGGGTTCATAATAGAGATCTAACACAATGGGAAACGTATATTGCATTAGAATTTAATATTAAACTTATTTCAGAGACCAGGAATAGAGCCAGATTACAGACCCTTTGTCATTCTTTTTGATGTAACATGATTGTAGTCTCAAAGGGAATGCTTGGAAGGACAAACTACATTCAAATAAAAATAGTATATTTATTTTTCTTATAAAATGGGAGGGGAAAAAACTATAAATTGGGGAAGTATATAAAAGATATTAGAGTAAAACATAAAATAAAGGAGAATCCCTCTTTAAGAAAATATTTAAACTTAAATTGCTAGGGAAAAACTTGACAAGATACTTTAAGAATTTGCAATATTCTTTGCAGGCTTCGTTTCAAGTGATAATTAATCTCTCTAAAATAAAGAAAATTATTATTCGTTTCCTTGAAAGTTTGTTGCAGTTTTCATTAAAACAAATGCAATCAATAATCAAACTTTGAACTTTCTAATCCCCAAAGTTGAGTTATGGAGTTTAGCTCGGCTCACAGGGAATTTGGCCATCCATCTGGCTTACAGCTTATTAAGCGCTACCCACCTACAGGACGAAAAAAGAGTACAAAAGAGCTCTGCAAGCTGACTTGGCTTTGAGCCGAAGCTAATCCCGGCAACTAATACCAGAGAATGTCTGTCGGAAAAGGCCAGAAAGGATTTCCCAAACATATACACTCGAATATGGCTGCCAGAGGAGCGAGGGCTTCGGTGGCAGGGCGGTGAGTGTTGGCCTAGAACTTGAAGGGAACATTGTGTAATATTTGATGCATTACCATGCATAAGTAAGGAATTTCATTCGCATCCCTTTGTGTGCTAGATGTATGAGTGTGTGTGTATTAGTGTGTTTTTTTCTGGCCCTTTGTTGTTTTCTTAGGCCTCGCACCGAAAGTTTCGTTGTTGGCAAAGCCATTAGGCGGCCAAGGCTGAAATGGCCAAAAAATGCCAGCATTAACGAGGGGGTGCGAATAGAAGAAGCCGGCCCTGATTGTTTGCACAACTAATGGCCACAGCCAAGAGGACGAGAGCCGGCTCAAAGGCAAATTGCCAATAGTTGAGACACTCGCCGCGCTGTTCCTCAATTAGGTTAGTTCCAGCGGAAAGTGGAACAGCTCTTGGCGGCGGCGGTGCCGGAGACGGCGACGAAGCATACTCATTAATTGCAATGAAAGGGAACTGCAAAAATTAAATTAAACACGAAAATTTGCAGGGCACAGTGTCAGCACACAAAAACACTTGGAAAAATAAACAAATTAATTTCTGAAATTATTTTAAAAATTATCTTTGCCTGCTGATTAAGGAAACTAAACTAAAATATATATGTTGCAGAGTTTAAAAGGCTTTAAAACTAAATACTTTTATATTTAATTTCAAGTGGAGTTGATATTTTTTCGTATTTTTATACGTGCCACAGGCGGGTAGAAGGTCAAACCCTTGTCCCTTGCTGTCTGAACCCCCAAACTGAACCCAACCCCCTGGCAGGACCTGACCCTAGTACCATTTGGCTGCCTTGCATGTTTGTGTTTGCCCCTGCACCATATCCTCCTGCTGGTAGGGGGGGGGGGATAGGATATTCCCCCTGTTTGTCTTTCGCGGCAATAGGGGGGCTGAAGGCCCCGGCAACGCCTGAAACTGAAATGACAACAATGCCGACACGGCTGTGTCAATAGTTCAGCGGGGCGCAAAATGCACGAATGCAAAAACTGTGCAATTTCAGCGACAACGGCAGGCAGAGGTTAGCATTTTGCCAGCCCTTTTGCCATTTTGGCATGCGCATAATTTTGCCTGTTTCCCTGGTGGCCTGGTTAATTGTTTTTGCCAGCCTACCCTAGGACCCATTTTGCGACCGCATTGTGTTAACCAAAATACTTCCATTAAAGTGCAAATTGTTGCTTCCATTGTAGCTGCCCTCCTGCCAACTGTTCTCTGATTTCATTAGGGCCAGACAAATATGAGTCTGGCATTTGGCAAAAGCAAATTGTTTGGCCCCAGTTGCAGGTTACATTTATCCACAGGAATATTTCGAGTATCACATACTTATAATTGGTGTTTCAATAAAAGTTACACACTCGGTAATTATTATTTTTCCCTTGGATAGTGAGAAGAATTTTACAAGCAAACTTCTGTTTTCATTTAAAAACTCAAATTAAATAGAAGCTAATGAAAGTAACACTCATTTAGACTTGGTCTCACACATGTAGCTGATTTTGTAGGTATTTTTAATATGAATTATGTGCACTCTAACCTTTACAACTTTGTTGAAACTCCGAGTTTAGTTCAGAGACATTTTCTAGGATATTTCAAACCCCTTCATATGTGTGTTTCCCTGCTTTTGTAAGTCAGATATTTATGGGTATTTTACGACACAGTAAAACGAGGCTTGTAAATTTCCCTTCCTTTCTTTCTTTCGGAAAGGAACCCCTATAAGCCCTTTCTATTTAAATATACATAACGAAAAGGGTATTTTTAATACCATTATTGCGGTTCAGCTTTGTGTGGGGAGAAGGAGTTGAAAGCAACGGGGTGGGGCCCCGGGACATGAGTGTTATTAATTAAAATCGTGCAGTGCATAAAATGCTTTGTTTGCCATCAGGAGGAGCTTGTGAATGTGGATGCGGAGGCCAAGGACCGCTTGCCGGAGACCCGTCGTCCCTCCCAATGCAGATTGCCTTTCGTGTTTGGCGTTGCTTGCTGCTCGTATTTGTGTTTGAGTTTGTATTTGCCTTCGACAATGTTTGTCTTTTATTAGAAGCGTTCTGTTGGACAGGTGGACTTGTAGACTTCGGCATGGGGGATATGGGCTCCTAGGTATTGGGTTTGGTCTGGGATGGGGAGGCTTCTGTGTGAGCACGTGCGTGTATGGGTAAGCACCTGGGAAGCCCCCGAACAATTTTCATCTCTTGTTTTTCCCTCCACACGATTTTGGTACTTGCTTTTCCTTGTTTTTTTCGCCGCTTTTCCCGTTTCACACGCCTTTGGCTCAATTGAGTTTCGACTGGGATTCTTTTTCTTCCCATTTTTTTTGTGCTGCTCTTTCATTTTCCTCTTTGTACATTAATTGGATTTGTAACATTTAATTGCCGACACGGGAATTTGGGCAAATTATTAATGAGCATTTGAGTTTGAAATTCAAGTGAACTTTAATGTGTGTCACTTGAGAAGAAGCAGCACTCATCAATATATGAGTTTCCGGTGGCTAAAATTTTCCCCTAAATATATACACCAAAAGAAAAATGGATACAAAGCTCTAGTTTATTCGACAACAATACTTGAAATTACAATGAAAAAAACAATATTATTTATAGGGCTATGGAGTTATGGCACTGTATTTAAATCCAGTGTGCCCATTTATTAAAAGCATATTATAGTTGTCCTTTGCTGTAATTCACCAAAAAATCTGAACTAAAGAAAGCAATAAAGTATTATTTATTTATTTTATTTTACGTTTACAGTGTTACATTACCCTTTATATTTTAGGATTGTTTCTATGACAGCAATATAAAAGAAAGAAGACTATCTATGACTATCTAAGTTTCATTGAAATATTAGCAAGATTTAGTTGAAGATGAAGTTGAAGAATATATAACATACATATTCGTTATATGACCGAAATGTCTCCTTCACTGGACACAAACATGTATTAATTTATATCCATATTTTTTAAATATTCAAGTATTCAAGCCTTTTACTTTCCAAGTAAAAATATTAAATATTCCCTTTGCGATTAAGCCATTTGAAGGGGTAAAAATGAAACGAATGTAAAATATCATCGAATTACCAACAAGCAAGCACTTAACCGTAGAATATCCAATTTATTTCGTGCTGTTTACACATGTAGACCCAAAATATCGCTCGATTGAACAGCGGAAGCAGAGTTATTCATTCATTGCAATTATTTATTCAGGCATTTATTTATGATTTCTGATGCGCTCGGGTTGGCTCCACGATGAAACTTTAACTCGGGCGAAGGACATGCACACACTTTAATGGCGGGGAAATGTTTAACACGATAAACTAATCAAAGCCGCTGGCTATAAATTATCCAGTTAAGAGTGTGGCACTTTCGCAGCCTTCAAGGGTTTCGCTCCCCGGCTGGAGATTAACGTTGCCCCATTTGCCTTCGACGGCGCAATTTGTATCTCGTTTTTTGTGTGGCAAAAAGGACCAAGGACTGCGGAATGGCGAACTGGAGACAACGGACACTCTGTAATTTCATTGGGCCGCAGCTGCCGTAACCTTGTCCTTGGCACTGAAACTTTCACTTTGACTTTGGCAGGGTTTTGTCTGTGTGTATGCCCCATAATTAGACATTTTCTTTGATACACTCAGCCGCTGGAAAAAAAGAAACACCCCACAGCCACCTTTGGCGCCACTTAATTGAATTGAAAACTCAACTCAACTCGCGCGTAATTTGCCTTTGGAAATGTTCATTATGCCATCGCATGACCCGGACACCTCCAGAAACCATTTTAAAGTAGTTCTGGATAATGTTGACTTTTTAAAGGGCGTTGGGGGGTTAAGCTGGGCGAGTAGAAAAGCAAACTTTTTACAGTGTTTGTTTGCTGTTCGCTGTTTCCAGTGCTCCACTGCTGCTGTTTGTTTGCGCCGAAGTTTAGTTGAGAGAAAACTTCTTTAATTGCCAGCCAGCTGGCGAAAGTTTCTCTCCAATTTGGCCTTATCCCTTCGGCTTTTATTATTTTTACTCTTTTTTGTTTGTGTATTTTTTTTTTTTAGTTGCCATGCTGTAAATGCGGGCTACAACATTGGCCCGCTTTTCGTGACTTTATGACGTGGCTGAGGAATTTTATTTATGTTTATGTGAGAGCTCTTGATATAAAATTGTCTTTTATGGCAGGCAGCTTGGGGCGGGGTTCTCGTAATACCGACACAAGCAGAGGCACAGCGAAAAAAATGCAAAGTTTGCTGGTGTTTTTATATATGTTTCAAAATGTAAGATTTATCATTGCTGTCTGAATTTTGAATTTAGTAATTATTTAATCTCGAAATTAGTGTTTTATGGTGCAGAATTCTAATTATTCTTGATGTCTTTTAGTATTTCTAAATGGTTTTTCGTATTAAACACGAAGTTAGCAAGTCTTAATTTATATTAATAGAATTTTAATATATTTATTTTAAGAAAACTTACATATATCAATATGAAAATAGTTCCTAAAATTGCTTTTGCTCCGGAACCCAATCAGGAAAATGGTGTTTCACTCTGGTTAAATCCTAGCCCATTCAATATTAACCAGTATTCGTTCTTCTGTCAATAATTATTCCCGGAAATATGATTTTGCTCAGTGCACACACACACGCCCAGTGGAGAGGGGAAAGGGAAGGGTTTTGGCACAACCGCAATTTACGATACGGATACGATACGAGCTGCCTTTGTCTTTTACCTCTACCTGAATATTGCGTATACGCCACATTGGCTAGCTGGGGGTGCTTGGGATGGGATGGATGGAGCTGGAGATGGAGATGGAGATGAGATAGGGCTGGTGAGTGGCGGGGTCCCGTTGGTTTTTGCTTTTGATGTAAAGAGGCACTCGGGGCAATTTTGCGCTCTTATCCCAATCAACGTGCAGTAATGGAGAGCACAAGGGAGACCAGTTGCTAACCTTTCGTTGTTGCCTCGCCCTGTCCTAGAACAACCATCAGACACATCAGCAACAGGGCCAACAGCAGCAGCAGCATCCTTCGCAGCAGCAGCAACAGCAACAGCAGCAGCATCATCCTTCGCAGCAGCAGCCACAGCAGGATGTCGGGCTGGGCGACACGTTGTCCTCGCTGCCACAGGCCTCGTTCAACTACATCAACTCGATTGTGGGCAGCGGCGTCATCGGCATACCCTACGCCCTCCATCGCGCCGGCTTCGGCCTCGGCCTGGCCCTGCTCATCCTGGTGGCCTACATCACCGACTACTCGCTCATCCTCATGGTAAGTGGCAGCAGAGTCCTGAGTTCTGTAAAGAAAATTTGATTGACATGAAATGAGGGTTAATTTCAATTATTGTGAAAATGAAAATTACACGTGAAATAACTACTCTGTTGATATAGAAAATAAATAGATTTGTTGGTTCATAATAAATAAGATACTTGAACATTTTCAAAGCCAAATATAATTTTAATTTGTATTTTAAATGTCACAAAATAAGGTAAAAACTATAGAAAAAATATTATTTAAAAGAAAAGGAAACATTTTTGCTTTGTAAACTTTTTCTCTGTGTAAGCTGAAACCCAAAAATGAGGCACGGAAATTGCTCCGACATCGATGCTTGCCCCGAAAATTGGTTTAAAGAGGCAATTTTACCGCACACCCGGTACACGATGTCCAAAGTCGCCGGGAAAACGCATTTCCGTTTGATTTTGCGACTAGCATTATTTGCATAATTAAGAAGCGCACACATCGGCGACGGGGTGGCGTGTGTCCTGCATTTAGCAGATTGCCTGGTTAGCTGTTTGGCTTTTCAAGCCCCATTTCATTTGCAGGTCAGATGCGGTCACATCTGCGGCCGGTTCAGCTATCCGGGCATCATGGAGGCCGCATACGGGAAATACGGCTACTACCTGCTCTCGCTCCTGCAGTTCATGTACCCCTTCCTGGGTGAGTAAAGTTAAGCTATCGAAATTTGTTTGAATTGTTTAATTATTAAATTTAAGTTAAGGGATAACAAAAGATAAAGGGAATGAGGCTTTTGTCTTGTTAATGTTAATGCCTTTGATCTTTATCTTTATTGTTTTCTTAATTTAAAAGGGTCATAGAAAAATGCAATTTTGAATTATGACATTTTTAAGACGCTCTTTGATTTGATGACACATTCTGTCTTTCCTTCACAGCCATGATATCCTACAACGTTGTCGTGGGCGACACACTGTCAAAGGTCCTGGTCCGCTTCTTTCCATCCTGGGGCGCTTCCATGGGTGCCGTCCGGCTGGGCGTGGTCTTCTTTGTGAACGTGGGCGTGGTGATGCCCCTGTGTCTCTACAAGAATGTGTCCCGGCTGGCCAGAGCCAGTTTCGTTAGCCTGGCCTGTGTGGTCTTCATCCTGTTTGCGGTCATCATCAAGCTGATGTCGGGCGATTACAAAGTGTGAGTATCCACCTAAAAAAGTAAAGAAAGATGAGAAAAGGGATGTACTTTCCTTTGAGTCTCGTTTTTAGTGTCTTGCTTACAAAGTATTTTTTAAAAAGTTCCCAGATTGCTTTTAAAAAACAGAACATAATCCTAACACGATTGACCCATTAAAGGTGTACAATTTTAATGAATTGCCATCGAGACCCACAAGAATCGAGAGCAAACGTTACCGATTTAGTCAATTAAGGCTTTAATTCAGCTAATCAATTTCATTTGCCATGGCTGCCCCACAAAGATAATTCATTAAGAGATTTCCGCGGATGAGGAAGCTTGGCAAATGGGATTTAGAAAACTAGATAATGTGCATTCAGTGGAACGCGTTTTTAATTAATGGCCAGAACCGATTTCTCTATTCAATGATTTCAATTCGCAGTCTATATTTATTCAATTAGCTATTTATATTTTATAGTTTCTTTGACATTTAAAAGCTTTAAGGTAATTTTTTTAAAGCCACTTTTAAATGGTTTTTTAGTCTGCTTTGAAAAAGTTTACAGAAACTATGAGAACGATAATAATAGCTGTGCCACAGCGTCAAGACTATTTGCATTTTAATTGGAAATTGTGAGCAATAATAACAAGTTAAGAAGCAATCTGAAAAGTTTCTTGTGTGGAATTTAGTAGAGCTTAGATTTTTGTTAACTTGAATATGAGGCTTTACTTTTTTAAACTTTAAATTCAAAGGAAGATAAAGCTTTGGTTTAAAGAATATTTTAAAAGTGGTTTAGTCTTAAGGCTAAATACATTTTAAAGTTTTCTTTAATAACTTTTTAAATAAAGTAATCAGGACTTTATTTATTTATTTTTTTAAAGCTGCAAGCATATACCTAAAAATTTTCTCCAGAGTTCTGGTGACTTTTAAGAGATTCTTTTTACAATATGTCCTAATATCGGAATTTATCTTAAAGGCAATATTTTATATTAGTTAAAAAAATCAAGGTGTGCTTTTAAAGGTATTTTTTAGAGTGAACAATAGACATTCTCACGCAACCTTTTTGAAATTGGCGGAAAACTTTGTTGCCGCCAACAGCAATTTATAAAAATTACCGAAAAAAAAACATAAATATTGTTGGGTAAACGCGCAAAGATTTATTTGCATTTTAATTACAAATTGTGTACTTTTCGCCTCCCCACTAGCCGCGAAGAAAGTTGCAACCAGTTGGACCTGGGCCTGGGAATAGGGCTCCTGCTCCGGCTCCAGCTCCTGCTCCGGGCCTGCGGTGGGGATGGTTTCTGGGCGGTGTTTTGGGGGTGGTTGCCGGGTTTTAGTGCTAAGTGGCGCTTTAGTGCTTTCAAATCTGTGGCAACTGCCCAGGGTGGTGGTACCAACTCCTGGTCGCTCCTGCACCGGCCCTGCTCCTGCACTCCTGGTGGTGCAAAAGCTGCTGGGGGAGCGCAGAGCTCATAAAATTTAGTGTGCCACTTGTTTGCCTTTTATGGCTTTTCATTAGGCGAGTCGAGTTGAGTTTTTGCCGAGTTTCCCGCTGCAGTGGCAACTTAGTTGTATGCACACATACACAGTACACATGGAGGGGAGGAGAGCAGCTGGAGGGTAAAGCAAGGCAACACTTTCACTTGCAGTCTCAGGGTCACGGGGGATCTGGGATTGTTGCGACAGGATATCCAAGGGAACGCCGCTCGGGTTTCATACCCTTGAATGCGCAGTCCGACTTGGTATAAAATTTAAATAAATTTCCAATTTGCGGCTTTCCTTTTTCTTGCCTTACATCTTATCTGCGGCGGGCCGCACCTTTTGTTTTTACTCATTTTTTATGAGAATAATTCACATCTCGCTGGCCGGCCACGAAATGTTAATTTGGTGTTAACTTTTGTGTAATGTTTTCCCCGAATAAAAAAGCAAATAACCTTCATACCCACTCTGCTCCCTCTTTTCGTTGTCTGCTTTTCCGTGTTGATTTATTTGCAGAACGGACACGGCGGAGTCCTGGCGCTTTGCTAACTCGGATCTTATCCCGGCCACGGGCATCATGGTCTTTGGTGAGTTGCAAGTGGTTTTTTCCAGTCATGTTGGCTACACTTGGGTTAAGAATTGTACATTTAATTTAAGGAATACACTTGGGATTCATAATAATTTATATTGTAGAAACTACGTTTTAAATATTTTTGTAGTGTTGTTTAAATATGTTTCAATGTTCTTTTAAAAATTCTTTAGCATTATCGCAGCCATTATCTTTATTCTTATATATGTTTTACTATTTTCTTGTATTAGTTTTAGGAATTAACGGTACTTAGTTTAAAAAAAACGAAGAAATGCTTTTCCTTTCTTTTTAAATATATTATTCATACTATAGCCTTTATTATCTTTATTTTCCTTACGTATTAGTTTAATTGGATTTTAGTAGTTTAGTTTGTAAATTACCATTATTTTTTTTATTTATTAACTCGACTTAGTTCAATGGGTTATACAAACACAAATTGATTGGTTTTATACATCAAGACAGCCTAATGTATATTTTCCGAGTGCTTCTATTTCGATATATCAATCTGTCTGTCTTTCTCTGGGACGGACGCCTGTCCCGGGCAGCTTTCATGTGTCATCACAATACCTTCCTCGTTTATCAATCGATGCGCGAAGCGACCATGGAGCGCTGGGAGAAGGTCACCCACATCTCGATTGGATTCGCCTGGACGGTGGCGGCCCTGTTCGGCATCGCCGGTTACTCCACCTTCCGCGCCTTATCCCAAGGTGAGGCGAGAGAGACGGATTGACACAAATTGCATTTAATTGCAGTGACAGGCAATTTGCGGGAATTTCCTGCCGCCTGTCTGTGTCTTCCTGTTGGGTTTTTGGCTCAACTGCCTTATTTGCTGATGGGATTTGTTTGTCGCAGGCGACCTGCTGGAGAACTACTGCTGGGATGACGACCTGATGAACTTCTCGCGTGTCCTCTTCTCCGTGTCCATCCTCCTGACCTTCCCCATCGAGTGTTTCGTTTCCCGGGAGGTAAGTTACGTCTCACTTAGGGGCTGTGCCCTCCTCCTCCTCCAATAATCCCCCACAAACATTACCCCCCAGATTGTGCGCGCCCTCGTCCATCGATTCGTGCTGAAGGAGCCCATCAGCGAGTTTACCCAGGACAAGGACCCCAGCCTGGAGAAGGGCGCCGAGATCGATGAGTACTCGAAAGCCATTACCATGGCCATCGTGTTCAGCGCCTTCGTCATCTCGCCCATGACCGACTGCCTGGGCTCGGTGCTGGAGTTGAATGTGAGTAGGAATTGCCAAGCTTTGCCCTCAAGGAACTCAGTATTGACGCACTCAAAACTGCTTCATATTCCTCATTTAAGAGCAGTTTAGAGAGCCAGTAATAACAATAACTAAAGTTTCAAGTTCCCAGTTCACTCTTGTGTGTAAATTCAACATTTTCCCAGTCGATTCTTTGAGAGCCACCCATAAAGTAGACAAATTGACTGCCTTTCACCGCATTTCCCCTTAATGCTAACAGGGAATCGGAATCTGAATTTTTAAAATACTTTAGCAAATACATCTGAGACTAATTCACATGGCCCAAGCGAGAGACCCTTTGGGATGGGACTGAAACTGGGACTGGGCCTGGGCAAGTTTATTATCATCACCAAGTCGTTTGGCCCTTGCATTCTGGTCACGGGTATTGCCCACATTGGGTCTCAGTCTGGGTCCCTACTCCCTCTTGTATCTCTGTTTCCTCTCGGTATATTTGCCATGCAAATTTATGCCCTGCTTCACCCATTTCAGGGTCTCCTGGCTGCCATCCCTCTGGCGTACATCCTGCCCGGCCTGGCCTACATCCAAATGGAGCCGCACGCCCTGCTGAGCCGCGAGAAGCTGCCCGCTTTGGGCCTGGTTGTCTTTGGCGCCCTGGTGACCATTCTGGGGGCGGCAGTGCTGCTGCCCGGACTAATGGGCGGCGATTGCCGGGCGGATATCGTGATGGGCTACTGCCGGCAGGAGTTCCAAAATGCCACAGCCACCGCCAACTAAGGAATTGAAATCCGGAAGGGAACAACGGCCAAGGAACGGAAGTAAAACCCAAGGAAGTCGTTGGGTTACTTTTGGGTTTTTTTTTCGACATTTTTGATTTCTGCACCGCATCGCATCGAAGGAAACGTGTGTACCTGAGTCCCAGACGTTCAAAGTATCTGCGTAAGTAAGTAGTAGGTGGTACTGGGAGCTAGTACTAGGTACTAGAGCCCGTGTACTCGAGTGCCAGCAAGGTGATACGGGCGAACCTCAGTACAAAGGCCGGGCATCGGATCGGAGTTAGATCATACATACTATATACACATATATATATGCACCGGATATAGATGTTTCTTTTCTCCGTACAGAGTTGCAGTAGTGAAAGTTCCTCAATAAACGTGTACTTTTCGATGCCATTCATCGCATATGAGAACCTAAAAGCGAGTAAACTTGAAAGGAAGCAAAAACCAAACTAGAACTAGATGTTATCCGTAGCTTTAGCGTAGTCTGGAAACTATTTGGGCACCAATATACACATGCAAACCTTAAAAAAAGGCCCCGACCCCCTCCACTTGGGAGGCAAATCAAAAATCGAACAAGTATTATACCGACAACAAGAACTATTTGTAACTATGTATGTAATATGTATATCTATGCCATGACGTCGTTACCGGATCAGATTTCAAAGTTTTATATAAGTATATATATATGTATACAAGAGTAGATAATTGCTTAGCCCCCCATCCTGCCCCCAGAGAAGGTGTCGACGCTTAAAACCAAAAACGAAACTAACAGAAAATCAAAACAAAAGTCGAGCGAAACATCAAATACTCTCCCCACTTAAGAACACATCGATTTGGAACAACAGTTTTGAGTTGTTTAAACGGCACTGAATTCTTTTATGGATTTTGTATATTATACACAAAGATATATTTTTGTAAAACCTTGATTTATATATATACTGCACTATATTATGTAAATACATGTGTATGCATTTTTGGATGTGATTAAAGTTTATACATTTTACACACGAAGCCCTATCTCTCTCTGTCACTTCTTACTAGGGATGTTTATCGAGAGTAAAATATCGAAAATATTGCAAAGTTTGATATATCGAAATTGGAAATATCGAAAAATATCGATATTACTCAATACTAGTTTGGAAGAATTGCAAAACAGTTCAAAAATGGGTCCGATATATCAAACAGATCAAGAATATCGATGTATCGAACACAAATTGGAACATCAAAAATCAAATATTGTATATCGATGCATTTTCGATATATCGATATTTCCATCTGCCATCCCTTTTTCTTACTGCCTCATCTGGACGAGAATCGATCGGTTCGGATCGAGGGAACAGATCTGCTGCTGAAGACCCCATTAACTCTCTATACCCTATATATACCCTATACTCTAAGAGCTTAAACACAACATATCATGGCCACGTCACACGGGACACGGGACATAACCAAGGGCTTTTCTAAGATACTTTTTACAAGATCTAACCAACTGAACAACTATCGCTTTTACACAAAGACCGGAAGGAACAATTTCTACAGACCCTTGTATATATACACTCTATATAGAAAGCTCTGCTTATCGCGCCGATATTTCCTCATGTTCTCACTCGCCAAAATATCTCTCGTTGTATCTCTATTTCTCTAGCGCTATACAGATAATTATATATCGAAGATAACGAGTTAGGGAAACTGTTGAACGATTATAGCCGAATTGGAATTATTATTACTATATTGTGCATGTAGTGGCATATATAAATATATATACATATAACTAATTGTTTAGAGAAGGGATCTTAGCGCGACGTTTTGATTTTTCACACACAAACCAGACGAGATAACCGAATCAAAAATTTCATTCCCGAATAGTACATGTGTATAGATAAGCCTATGCAATATACCAAAGAAAAAAGTACTTGAAATAATAAAGAATGTATTTTAGAAGTATGCAAAAAGCAAACATTGCGGTTTTCCTGTTAAAAAAAAAAAAAAAACACAAGATTTCTCTTTGAACCTTATCAATGGTGGTTACAAGGGGCTACTTTTCCCATGCGGTTTTTCTGGGTGATGTTGATAAACCGGGGATCTTGGGGTATATAAAGCCCAGTCTGGCCCTTGGATAGTCACAGTTGTGAAGTCTCAGTGCTTCCAGTGACAGTTAAAGAGTTTTCCTTTGAGAGATCCCGAGACAGAAGACCCACCTATCACCTATCACCATGGCCGACAAGAAGAACCTCCTGCTGCTGTTCGATCATCCCACCGAGCCTGTGTTCATGGACAAGGGCAAGCGGGTGACCGTCTTCGATGTGCCCGACTCCTTCCTCACGGATCGCTACAAGCCGATCAGCAACGAGGTGCAGAGCCGCGTCGGCGACAAGGTGGAGCAGCGCATTCCAGTGCGTGAGATCTCCATTCCGGATCTGAGGATCCCCATGTCCCTGGGCCGCGACGAGAAGTTCTCGCTGTTCCTGCCGAAGCACCGCAGAATCGCCGGCCGCCTGATCGACATCTTCATGAACATGCGCTCCGTGGATGACCTGCAGAGCGTGGCCGTCTATGCCAGGGATCGCCTCAATCCGATACTCTTCAACTACGCGCTGTCGGTGGCCCTGCTCCATCGGCCCGACACCCAGGGCCTGGACCTGCCTTCCTTCATGCAGTCTTTCCCAGATCGCTTCATTGACTCGCAGGTGATGCGCAAGCTGCGTGAGGAGTCCTTCGTGGTGAACCCTGGCTCCCGAATCCCGATCACCATTCCGCGGGACTACACCGCCTCCGACTTGGATCAGGAGCACCGACTGTGGTACTTCCGTGAGGATCTGGGCATCAACCTTCACCATTGGCATTGGCATCTGGTCTACCCCTTCGAGGCCTCTGACCGCAGCATTGTGGACAAGGATCGTCGCGGCGAGCTCTTCTACTACATGCACCAGCAGGTGATCGCCCGCTACAATGCGGAGCGGTTCAGCAACAACCTGGCCAGGGTACAGCCATTCAACAATCTGCGAGAGCCCATTGCCGAGGGCTACTTCCCCAAGATGGACTCGCTGGTGGCCAGTCGCGCCTGGCCGCCGCGCTTCGAGAACACCAAGCTGAGCGATCTCAATCGCGAGGCGGACCAACTGAACGTGGAGATTGGTGATCTGGAGCGCTGGCGTGATCGCATCTACGAGGCTATCCACCAGGGCTTCGTCATGGATGTGGGTTTTGGGTGGGAGTTGTTCTTAAAAGGCGCTTTAATTTTATTTTTCTTTATAGGAGCGTGGCAACCGGATCCCTCTGGATGAGACCAAGGGCATTGATCACTTGGGTAATATGATTGAGGCTTCCATTCTGTCGCCGAATCGCACGCTGGTAAGGGATATACATCCTAATTAATTTCTTAAGATTCAATTACATGTCTAATCTCTTTTTTAGTATGGAGACCTGCACAACAACGGCCACACCTTCATCTCGTACGCCCACGATCCCAGCAACAAGCATTTGGAATCCTTCGCAGTGATGGGTGACGTGTCCACCGCCATGCGTGATCCAGTCTTCTACAAGTGGCACTCGTACATCGATCGCATCTTCCAAGAGCACAAGTCCCGTCTGCCGGCCTACACCGAGCCCCAGCTCAACTACTCGGGCATCTCCATCACTGGCATCGAGGTGGCCACCAATGGCGGCCAGGCCAACACTCTCAGCACCTTCTGGCAGGAGTCCGATGTGGATCTATCCCGTGGCTTCGACTTCCTGCCGCGCGGCAATGTCTTTGCCCGTTTCGGTCACCTGCAGCATCTGCCCTTCACCTACACTATTAATGTGAACAATGCCAGCGGCGCCCAGCGCTTCGGCTATGTGCGCATCTTCATGGCGCCCAAGAACGACGAACGCGGTCAGCCCATGCTGCTCCGCGAGCAGCGTCTCATGATGATTGAGCTGGACAAGTTTGTTGCCGCCCTGAACCCGGGACCCAACACCATTCGTCGCCGTTCCACGGAGTCGAGTGTAACCATTCCATTCGAGCGCACTTTCCGCAACCTGGACGCCAATCGCCCGGCTGCTGGCTCCGCGGGTGAGCTGGAGTTCAACTTCTGCGGCTGCGGCTGGCCCAACCACATGCTGGTGCCCAAGGGTCTGCCCGAGGGTCTGCGCTGTGACCTGTTCATCATGGTCTCCAACTACGAGAACGATAGGGTAGGTATTGCACTTCAGTTCATGGAAAGCTGAACGACCATTTCTTCCCCTCCTCCAGATTGACCAGCAGCTGCAGGGTCAATGCAGCGATGCCGCCTCCTACTGCGGTGTCCGGGATCGCCTCTATCCCGATCGCCAGGCCATGGGCTTCCCCTTCGACCGCCTGCCCCGCACCGGGGCCGATCGTCTGGTGAACTTCCTCACGCCCAACATGAGCATTGTGGATGTGACCATTCGCCACGAGAACCGCACTGTCCAGCGACAGAGCTAGATGCACCCACGAGATCCACCTGACTGCGACTGCACCCCCACCCTGACCCCAATCGACGACCTTCTGTTAGATATACGACAATGTAACTCTTAGCAATATATTGCATCTTTATTGAGCCGCTTAATAAACAAGACATCATGGCATTCCACGCAAATACTTTTGTGCTCAATTTTGGCGGGTCGCTCGGCCTCCGGGCGAGAATCTCCCCTAGAGATTACGCACATGGCTTATCATCCCAGGCGCCTCTGTCCGGGGGAAGCTTTAAATGCCAGCTCCCTGGGCAAAGCCCAGTTCAGTGCGCGAAGATCCGGTGTCGAGAGCGAAAGTAAATCCGAATCCAAATCAAAATCCAAATCCGATTCCTGAGAAGATGAGCCTGCTGCTGCCGCTGCTGCTGATAGCAGTCGTTGGTGTAAGCATTTAAGTTTATATTATAGAGATTATTTAATAATAAAAAAAGTGATTATTTAAAAATAATTGAGATTATTAAGTATATTTGATTTTTGTTTGAGATGTTATACAACAAATGTATTTATCAGTGATTTAAAATCATCATTATCATATTGCGTATTTTTTTTGCAAATATTTTTGTTAGCTTCTGCATGAAATACTCTTGAACTCTTAATACAATTTAAAATTGTAAAAGACTGAAACTCTGAATTTGACTATCTTCTCTGTGTGTGAAATCTACGAAGATTTATATAAAATATTTAAAATAAAGTTTAACCTCTCTGAATTTTAAATAAAAAGAGTTTAAACAAGGTTTGTTTTCGAATAATATAATTCCTAATTTGCTTTAAAATAACTTAACTTTTCCGTTATACATTTGTCTAAAAATGTTTATAAATACCTCCTTATCTCAGTGCACCACTGCGGCTGCCAATCTTGACCTAGAGGCCAAGACGTTTGTGAATCAGTCGAGCGATCGCTACTACAGATTCTACAATGAGATTGCCGCCGAAACGTATTCGGCAAACAACGAAGATGACTTCGATGCTCTCTTCTCCAAGCTGAACAACGTGAAGCGCATTGCCGAGGAGCTGGTGAGCATTTCCCGGCAGGCGGCAGGATTCAATCTGGACCGGGTACGGGATCCGGAGACCAAGCATGCCCTGCAGGAGCTCCGAAGTGTAGGGGATTTTTTTGTCTTGGGCGACGACTACTTTTCGTCGGTGCAGATGAACCTGGCTGCCCTGCAGACCCTGGCCACGGACAAGGACATCGAGCCGTATTTGGATGGGGCCAATATGCCCGATCAGGACGACAGTCCGCTGGCCTACTATCCCGACATCCAGAAGATCGTGCAGAGCAGCCGGGATGCCGACGAACTGAAGTACTACTGGGAGGCGTGGCGCGAGAAGAACCAGCTGTGGGCCTCGGTCAACTTCTATACCATCGTGCAGTCCTACCAGCGGGCAGCTAAGATCCTGGAGGTGCCAGTGCACCGGCTCTGGTATCGATCCGATAGCGAAGAGATGCTTCAGCAGATGGAACAGGCAATGGCGGAGCTACGACCCGCCTACCAGGAGCTCCACGCCTTTGTTCGTCGCGAGCTGCACCAGAAGTACGGCGGCGATGTGGTGGATCCAAACGGACCCATTCCGGATCACTTATTCCAACAGGTGCTGGAGCAGGCCTGGGCGGGTGGCAGCATCCTGGAGCAGTACTATCCGAGGGCCCAGCTGCCGGAGTTTGATCTGTTCGTGAATCATTTGAGCGCCAAAGCGATGGTCAACGAATCGGAGAGCTTCTACACTTCGCTGGGCTTCGAGCCACTCTCCGCAGACTTTCACCGGAATCAGCTGAAGGAGCCGAACGAGGACAGGCCCAACGATGACTGCAGGCCCTCGATCTTTGACCTCACCCCGCACGTCTATCTCATGTACTGCGAGAAGGTGAGCTTCCGGAAGCTGATGCAGTACCACAGCCACATGGCCCGCGTCTACTATGCCCAGCAGAAGCGCCGCCTGCCCTCGTACTACTTCAAGGCCTACAACCTGGAGTTCGCTGTGGGCGAGGCCGTCGTCCTGTCCGCCTCCGCTCCCTCCCACCTCACCGGTCGGCTCTCGGCAAAGGGGGTGCTCAGCGACCAGGCTCTGATGAATCGTCTCTTCCGAATGGTAACCATGTTAACTTGATCTTTTTAAAACTCTGCTAATTGGCTGCTCTTGGCAGGCAATCCACACGATTCTCAGCATCCCTCAGTACTACGTGCACACAAAGGTGATGCATGATCTGCTGAACGACACGGTGGACATGGACACCGTGAACAGGCACTATTGGCGGTTGTTGGAGCAGCATGCGGGCATTGAGCCACCGTCGGACCGTGCAGAAGGCGCCATTGACTTCCCCTACAAGTTCTACGTAAACATTGACCAGAGCTTCCAGACTCAGTGAGTAAAGTTACGAAAAGTAGTGAAACGTTAACTCAACTTTTATTTAATTAATTTTAGGAAATTTATATCCGAAATTCTGGGCTATCAGTTCTATAGGCAGTTTTGCAAGAAGAGTCTCAGCCGCGGGCCGCTGCACAACTGCGATTTCTATGGCAGCTTTGCCGTTGGCAATGACCTAAAGTGAGTTTAAATCTATTTTTATATTATTTAGTTTAAAAAAGTTTTGTGTAAACAGATCCATGATGTCCTTGGGCTCCAAGAAGCCCTGGAAAGAGGTCGTCGGCAAGATACTGCCCAATAACACGGGTCTCAGCAGCCTGGCCCTGCTGGAGTACTATCAGCCCGTCTTGGATTGGCTTAAGAAGTACAATAAGGATGCCAACTCGAAAATTGGTTGGACAAACACCAAAAAGAGTGAGTTTGTAATTTTATTTATTTGCATATGCAACTGTAGTTTGTCTATAAAGAAAATGAAAATTTTTTTGTGTGTAAATGTCACAAATTTAAATATTCATAATTTTTATGGAATTTTTATTTTAAAATTACTTAATATTTATTTTTTTTACTTGCAGAGATTGTTTGAGCACTTCTTTAAAGGCAGTAAGCCAGCATTCAGGGCAGCTATACCAGAAATTGTTCACAAATATTTACCAATAAAACTATGTATTTCAGAAAAACTTTACAAATATCAAGATTTTCTTTAATTTTCAATATTTAAATGTTAACGGTTACTAGAAAAGTGTTTTACAGCACTGTTACGAACTGGTTCCCTATTGCGAACCAGTTCTATATGCTCTTATCAGCTACTGAGCTTTTGGTAATTTAATAAAAAGCTTTCGTTAGAGGGAGAAGACAGGAAGTCAAAACAGGGCGCGCAAAATAACTTAATTTAAATATTTATGAAAAAAAACTAATTTTAAACCAAGAACAACCACTAAACAATAAAAATCAGCTTGTAATTCTCTTGCTCAATAATTGGTTCTGGGAATTTTGCAACTTTGTCTGTCAGCCAACTGGAAAATATTTGTTTCGGCTTCGGACAGCAGTGACTTTTTGCCTTATCGCTTTGGTTTTCCTCTTCGCTTGACCACAAATGACCGCGTTGCAAGACTCTCAGCAGCAGCAGTTGGAAGTGTCGCAATACGAAACTGTCCTCCGGTTTGAGGTCCATCGAAGCGCACCGCCTTCACCGCTTGATTGCATCCCACAGGCCGGTGGCCACATCCACATCCGACTCTGAGCCGCTCGCCAGTCAAGATGCCGATCCAGTTGTAGTTGTGTCCATGTCACAGGTGGCACGCTTCAGTTGCTCGATGGCTCTCGGCGAAAGGTCAGCGATTCTGGCCATGCTCATGTCCATGCGGTGGTGGTCATTAGCCAAGACAAAGCCCACCGTCGATTTGTGGAGCAATCGTGGCGGCAAGGTCGGCAGCGCCACGCCTCCCCTTTCCACTCCCATTCCCACTCCCACTTCTGGTCAGCGGGCGTTGCTCATTTAGCCGGACGAGTGCATTTCCCCCATTTGGGATTTCCTTTTTCGCTTTCCAGTGGGGGCGTGTGCAGGCTGCCAGACTCTCGGCTGCAAGCTGCAAGCTGCAAGTCTGCGTGCTGCTAATTGCGCCAAATTGCGGTGGCCGAGCACTCGCTGCGGAATGAATGGCCGTGAAATTGAATCATTTCCAGCTGAAGCTGTAGCTGCAGCTGAAGTTGAAGTTGAAGCAGAAGCAAAAGCCACCAACTCAGTGCCCATTCGTCTCGAGTCCAACTTTGACATGGCACGCCGCCTGTCCAGAGTTCGCGCTGAGCTGAGCCCAGCTGAGTGAAAGGCACCCACGCTTTCAGCCAGGCATTTCTTTGGCTTTTATGCAAGCAGTTACGAGAAGACTCCGAGAACGGACAGCCGACCCCTACAATGCCCTAACATATTAAAGGAAAAGTTGTATGTAAGCTTAGATATTTTTTACTAAATTAAAACTTACAGTTAGCTATAATTTTAGTTAATTAAAAAAACACATTTAAAAACTTAAAGTAAGTATTTTGGTATTTTTATTATTATTTGTACACTGTATACTTAATTCTAAATTAAGCTACAGGATAGATATTAGCCATAGCTGCTGTGACTTTCGGGTATTTTTGTTTTTTACTTTATATTTAGACAAGAAATATTTATCTTATTTTTAAAGAGCAACTTCGTTTATTGACTATTTAAACACACCGAGTTATCTTATTAAGGAATAACTTAATATGTCAAGAAAATTAATTTATTTTCAGCTCATTTGAGATAAGAAAATAATTATTTTTTCGTCAAAATTTGTTAAAATTGGTTCAGGGTTTTTAAAAAAATTCCAATTTTAAGGGTTACAATTTAGGTAAATATTATTTATATTTACATTATTTATATACTACCCATTCCCCATTAAATGAATATCACCTAAAAAGGGGTCTACTTAATATGAGGACCTCTATTTAATAAATCTATTTATGCAAATAAAAGAAATTCCCTTTTATAAATACAGAAATTGCCAAATGAAAGCATCTTCCCACCGCAATTTCACAAGCCTCTTGCCAAAATTAGCACCACCCTTTGTGCAAGAGTATGAAGACTTAAGTGTTCAAATTATGCATAGATATACAGGCATATATAGTAAACTACATTCATACATATATACTGTATATGCAGATATGGGCATGGCAGATGGAGAAAATAAACGGAAACCGCAAAGGGAAAACAAGTTAAATGAAATTTGCATGTCGATGTCAGACAATTTTGTGAACTTTTTTAAATTGCCCATCCGCAGATGCATTCGCATTAACATTAACCCAAAAAGTGAAGCCCATATACGAGCACTACGAGTGTTATATGCGAATTTTGTTTATTTTGTTTTTTTCGCCCTGTTTACATATTCATCAGGCACGTTTGAGGCGAAATTCAGCTTAAGTCCAGCACAATAAGGCGGAATCAGAGAGGTTTAGCATATCGCGGGGTCTGGGAATAGCAGGGCAGGAATAATCCCCCCGAAATGGTTTTGTTACGTGCCACCATTGTCAAGTTCAGAGACACAAAGGGGCAACACAATAGAGCGTTTATGGTGAGCTTACGAGGAGGATCTGTTGCAGAGGTGAATCTGTTGGTGAAATCAGCGGGGGTCAAGGAAATGGTATAATTGTTGAGGTTTTGGAATACTAATTGGGTTAAGGGCTCAATCAGAGAGCTTAGAGAGTTAGATATTATCATAAATTTATAATTATAATTATATTTATAAATACTTATACAGAAGCCCTCCTGGTTATAGAGGAAAGACACTTTGTTCCAGAAAGAAATATTGCCAAAAGGAATCAGGGAACCAGAAATAAATGCAGATAAATCTCGGACTATTTGGTTTTTTAATTAAACTTGATTTCGTTATCCTATTTTTTACACAGACTCTTAACAATTTGATGAAAGTCTCGTGGATATTAAATAAATTTTCTTAATGTTGATTTCGTATAAGAGCATTTTAGCAAAGCATTTTACAAAAGGTTGAGGGAATTCCCTTGATGGCAACATAGTGACGAGGCTCATCACGAGTGATACGAAAGAGATTACTGTATAAACTAGTATCTTTATTCATAAACAAGAAAATATATTAAGCCAGGAGGTGAGTTAGTTAAGAAAACAATGGTATAAGTAAAAAATAAAATTAGCTGAAAAAATAAAGTTTTTATGTAAAGGCAAAAATTGAAATAAATATCATAAATATATAAATTTAGGGTAATATGCAATATACATAACAAATAAAACACACAATTTTTTTTAGACAAAATTAAAAATAATTAAATTTCGTCACTAAATTCTAGCCTAACATCGTCACTGCTTTCTCACCACCTCAAAAAGTGTTTTTGTTTGATTATGATTATTTGACGAATGTCATGCTGACTCTTATGCCAGCTGCCGCAGCGTGGCGCCCCAAAAAACACTCAAGACAAGTAAGAGAAGAGGGAAAACCGAAAAGCATAAAAAACAGCAGAAGCAATCAGCCATAACCAACCATTGCGAGCATCCATCCATCCAGTCAGACATCCATCCAGCAAGCTGACCCCGAGCAATTAAGAAATTATGTATATTATGACGCGCGCTGTGATGATGGCAGCGCCGTCGAATAAAAAGCAATAAAATGTTACAGCAACAAATGCGAGTGGCTGTCGGTGCTGGTGAGCATTATGCATACGCACCGGTGGACGGCGGACGCCCTGCTGGCGGCTTAACCTTTCTTCGGAGCGACTGCCATGATAATACCATGATAATTATCATTTGCTGCATCTCTTTTGGACCCCGGATCATTATCCGCATCGCACGCCGAATATTGTTCAGAATGCACGAGTATTTATCATGGAAATGAGGGGTAGCTGGCGCTCAGTTCGCAGTGGCTTCCTGGCGTGGCGAATGACGCGAAAAACAAAAGACTCGAGGCACGAACCCCGAACAGATACGGGGTCGCATCTTACATAAGCGCGTGCTCGCCTTAAATTAAACTCCACAATCGCAATCACGCAGGGGGTCAGCAGAGAAAGAGCTGTGGAGAGGTGACTCCCTGCCTCCGGATGGCCCGCTGTGTAGGTGGAGAAATTATGTTGACATCATCGCCAAAAAATGGCCAAAAACTTCACCAAGAAGCGAGCGAAGCCGCTGAAGCCCACTGCTGGCGATCAGGCAGCGGGCGCCTCTTGAAAAAAATCATTTTACTTTCATTTTCGTTGCGGCGAGCGCTGGCTTCTTTTACTTTTTAATGAATATTTTGTATTTGGATTTTATGTTTTTTTTTTTTTTTGTGTTTTGGCCAACACGAAACCCCATCTCCGCATGTATTTTTGGCTTGTGCCACTTGAGCGGGCCGATTGCACTTTGGGTTTTCCGGAGACAGATGGGTTCCGTTTGGCCTTCGGTGGGATTAATTTTCCAATCTACTTGCCGTTAAGTGGAGGCATTAGCTCTGCCTAACAGAAAACCAACTGACTAACCGACCAATCGATCGATCTGCCAATCGATCAGCCGTTGAAGTGAGCGGCTGCTGCAATAAGGAAATCTGTCTGTTTATGAAAATCTCTTCGAATGAAATCGGCCATCAGCAAGACGTCGTCAGCAATGAAAGTCAATTCAGCAGCAGCACTGTTGCCCGTTTTCAAATTGTGTTTTAATAGGCCAAAAGTCAATTTCCTGGCCGAATGCCAGAAACGGTTGTTTGCTCCACGATTGCGACACTAAGCGGGCCAATTTTATTGCCAATTTCGGTAGCTGAACCTTATGAAATGTCTTGCACTGTCATGTTAGCAGTGGCACGGGGCAATTTTCTAGGTCGCTCATCGGTACATAAGGGCTTAAACTGGAATAAAATAATTGTAACTAAAATTTTAAATATTTATAAACTGCATTTTATTAGTAAAAGTATCTATATTATATAAATGTATATGATTTTAATATGTATTTGTATCTCATTATATTTTTGTAAGTCAATCAATTATAATAGAGATCCTGTCACTTACTCTGTTTTCTTCAGCGACTTATTGTTATACAAAAATCTTAAATAATTTTCCTTTAATAAAATATAAAATTTTCATAAACTCATTTGACATTTTTTTGCTACTTATTTGAACTATTTTTCCCTGTGTATAGCTCGCTTACGAAATGCATGCGTAATTTGCTCGTCAAATCTCTCCCACGCACTAATGTGCAAATTAAACGCATTTCCACATGGCTTTGCATATATCATTGTGTATATATGTACATATATGTTTCCCAAATCGGGGGCCTTCTCTTCCAGGCAATTACATTTACTCAACATAATTTCTTGCACTTAAATTTTATGGTGCTTTTTAGCCTGCTCAGCAAGCGCAGCGTCGTCTCTCCGTCATATTTTTTTGTCATATTTCAAAGGGAAAACGTCAGGCAGAGGGAAACCCCAAACACCCTCCGCTGGGTTACGCATTCTCCCGCCACCAAGCCGAAGATTCCAGCTGGTTGTATAAGCCTATGCGAGACTGTCTTCCCGCACATGACTGGAAAATGTGTCGCTGGGCTGGCCGAGGAAAATGAAGAAGAGCGGAGACAATTGTGTAATTAGCAAAAGGAAAAAAGAAAAGCAGTAGACACACAAAAAGATCTAAAGGGGCATTCATAACGTCATATATTTTCCAGATGGCATTCGGTAATCTTCCAATCGAGGAGGAGGCATCACCTGGAGCTTCTTCGGCTTCCTCTTCACCTTTTCGACAGCCGCAACTGAAATTGATTTATGGGATTTGTGGGGCTTAATATTTGTCTGCTCTTCGGGAAGGGTATATTATGCAACTTGGGGGAAGTATAAAAGTGTAACAATAGGTCATTGTATTTAAACCCAAACGTTTAATTTCAATTCTTCTCTGGAGGCTTTAGATAAGTTTTGTCTAAGCATATTAAGGGGGTTTATTGTCTTAATAACTATTTATTTATAATGGAATTTTTTTAGAAAAATATTTGTGAAAGGTAAAAGGGTAAAGGAATATTAATTTAGATGTTTTTTGTTTTCTTTTTGACTCAAACTAAATTTTTTTATTAACCCGTCACTTAAAAAAAGTGCTTTTGTATTATTTTATTTGTCAAAAAACATGTTTGTATATTTTGTATTATCTGTTAACTAATTCTAACCAAGTCTTGGCAAATTTCAGAGTATTCCCGTTTCGTTTAATTGTTTGTTGTTAATTATTAGTGCTCTTGGTGGCTTTTTACACAGCCGCTCACTAATTGCCGCGAATTTTGCGATCAAGTTTGGCTCGTGGCACAGACCCTACAACCCATACAGGTATGACCATGATATATACATGAATTACTGTTTTCGAGGCACAGGAATGGAAAGTTTTTAATATCCTAGCCACGCGTCTTGGGGGTCGCATTTTTCCCCCTGGCATATTAGCTGCATTTACTGCGGCTCAGCTACGGCCGTTCTGTTCTGGCATTTGATTATTTATCGCAAATGAACTGAAATCTGCTAATTGGCTAACTAAATATTGGCAATTTGTCAAGCTTTGCTAATCGAATTAGGAGGTGTTATTGATAATCGTTAGCAACGATCGTGTGCTGGTGCTAACTTCGCATAAACAAAAGAAACAGTTTAGAGCAGTCGGATCCCGGCGGTTCTTGGACCTGGCTAAGGGAATTGGGGGTGCTAAAATGGATCACGAGTTGGGGAAAAACCGCAAAACGGGAACCGTGATGGTGAAATAGTGCGAAAATAACGATGGAAGTTACATGTTGAATAAAAAAAAGTGCGATGAGAGTCTTTTTAAATTTTAAAATTAATAGTTTTAGTCACAAAATAATTATTTGACCTTCTGTGAATACTTGGACTTCTTACCACAAAAACCTTATAAATAAGGATAATTATAAAGTATTTTGTAATAGTTTTATAGTTTTCATTTTGTTATCGTTTAGTTGTAAAATATGTATATTTTGTATATAGAGACCATATCCCATTGATGGCTCAGGAAGAGGAGGCATCTGTGGGCTCTGGTGACGCAGTCGGGGGCTCGCTGGGCTGCGGCTGCGTCCATTATATCACCTCTGGGTGAAAGTGATGATGGCATGGCCATCAGGCGAGGCCTCCGCGCCTGCCCGCTGCCGATACTCGTTTGCGAATATTTTCCTGTATGTGGCACACAGGGTGTGCTCTCGGCACACACACCGCACATACCCGCGGAAACGCCCCGCAACACCCTGTCTTGCTGCTGGGGGGCAAATATATGCTAATGCCGCGCGCCGCAAATATTTTTTTTCAATTATCGATTTTCGCCGCCTGCCTGTTGCAACGCTGCAGCTCCGAGCTGGAGCTGCTGAGCTGGTGAGCTGGAGGTGTGTGGAAAAGCGAAACGCTTCGACTTCCTCATTGCAGTTGCCTGCCTTTTTGCGATGCTTCAGTTGCCGCTGCCGATTTCTGGCCGGCACTGTGTTAGAGACATGGGGAGAAATCGCTTCGGCGCATTCCAAATGCCAAACTTAAAACTCCAAGCCGAACTGCCTGTCATCGATTAATGAATATTCATAATTGCGGACAGGCCAGCTGCCCCTTTGGAAATTGTGCCATGCGAAATTAAGAGCAATTGCTACTCGACTTTGCGGTTGCCAGCTTGCCAGTTTGCCAGCAGCAGTGTATGCAAATATTTGCCCTGGCCACAGAAAATAAAAAAAAAAACACAAAGTGGCAAAAGCAAAAGCACACAAAAAAAGCAAAGCGGCAAACACTTTCCAACTGTCGCAAGCATCCGCCAGCAGCTGGCGTTGGAGTTGATTCGCTCGAGTTGGGGCAGCACCCGCACCAATCTCAATCCCAGTCCCAAGCCCCAAGCCCCAACTACCAGCTCCAGCTTCAACCCAATCCCAATCCCAATGCCATTGCCGATGCCCATGCCCCGCAGCCGCAATACACAGAAAGTATATTTTTTAAATATTTATAAATAAATTTTAAATAAATTAATTAATTTTTTAAGTGATACTTATATATATTTATATATTCACTGACTTCCTTAAATTAAATTACCAATTCGTATAAAGAGGTTTTTATAAGGTCTTAACAACATAATAGTATTTTGTAAAGATCATCGATCCTTTCCAATATTAAATCAGCTTCTTAGTTACTTCAAGTAGGATTTTAATGTTATTATTAAATGGGTTAATACTAATAATAATATAAGTTATAGCAAGAAGGGAAACTATCTTCAGAAGTTTGTCCTAGGATCATTGCAAAATTCCTAAATTTGAGTTCGGAAAGCATTTCTATGCTGGTTTTTCCTAAGTTAAAAAATCTTCTTACTAAATTTTGAATTTTAAAAGATCTAAAATCTTTGTTATTTTTGAACATTTTAACGATGGATTTTAGATTTAACCCCTTATGGAATTTTGAAAAAAAAATTAAAAGATTTTGATATCTTTGTAAGATGGCTAGAAAGGCGCGCCCTATAATGCTGATCAAGAATAATATGTATATTATTTGTGGATTCGGAGTAGTAGTCACTGTTTTGTAAGCTTCTGACTGAAATTATAATGCCCCGTAGGGGTATAAAAATATAATATTTATAAATAATTTAAAATCAAACCATCAAGGCTTTGTTTTCTTTTCAGTGTAGTTGCTACATGGCATCAACTGCAGATACAGATGAAGAAATGCTGCCGTTGCCGCAGTTGCTGCCGCTGCTGTTGCCGTTGCTGCTCCTTTCACTTTCGATTCGTGTGCGAATAGAGAGCAAAACGGACTTTTAGCTCTGCTAAATAGCAACAGCAAGGGGCAGCAATCAAAAGTTCGCGTAAGTAGAAGAAATCCGCCAAAAAAGCCGATGCCGGATGAATCATCTAGCTGAAAGCGGCAGCGACAGCGGATGCTGTGATCTCGTGGTTTGCCCAAAGGCCACTCTCCACTGTCGACGACATGGGCGACACAAAAGTCGGCACCAAGCCATCGTCCGTAGCAGATGTGACTGCTGGTAAAACCCGAACTCGTATCCGTACCACCCTGTTTTAAGATCAAGGCTTCCCAGCCAGCCTTGACGTTGAATTGTTAAGTATTAGGTATTCGCTTTACCGGGCTTGATCGCTCGAGTGGCCAAAAACAGATAACAGACGAGCTATTCAGGCCGTAAGTAAGTTGTCAGACTTCAGCTATTGAACTCGCCTGTCGGTGGTAATTGTGGGCAGCGGCAGAAGGTCTGTCAACACTGGAAGTGGGATTACCTAAAAACACTAAATAAGTTATCAGATAGAGCTGTTTAAAATCGGAGGAGTTCAAGTGTTTTTGTGGCACAGAAATCTTTGTTCAAATATTCGATTTGTAATTCCAAGGAAATTTATATTAATATAGATAGATAATACATTTTAATAATTAATATTATTCAAAGATTTAAAGTCATAAATCATACATTTTCATTAGGTTGAAAAGTTGTGTTTACAAATATATAAGATTTTATAAACTACATTTCATAAAGAGTAAGAAACACTCAGCTTTTATTAAATAAATCTAATTTCAGAGAAAGATCTTTTAGCTTTATTTATTTTAATTAATTATGTACAAAAAAATATTTCAGAAAACACAGTTAAAATAGAGTAAAAAACAGTCTTTTCTTGTAAATGGAAATAATTTTATATTTTAATTTGCAGAGAAACTAACTTTATGTCTTATTCATGTATGTAAATAAATTCTTTTCATAAATTGATAATTGTTCATATTTAAATTTATGTATATTTAAATAAATATGTACAATAAATATTTATATTTTATAAATTAAATTCAAATTAAGTTTTCCTAAAACACTTTTTTCTCTCTGCATAATAAAATTATTAGGGGTTTTACAGTGGTTTATAAACGAATTGAGACCAAATTCCTTAACCCTTTTTTTTTTACAAATCCATGTACTTTTATTACTTAAGTAATGTAACATTTTCATGGTTCTCTGCAATCCCATTTGCTTCTATTTCTGACCATGGACTTGAGGGCACACCCTTGTGTTACGGTTGGGGCTTAATTTGGCCTACCTGGTAGTCACCAAGCGGTGTCAGCTGGACAAGGCGCACACGCTGATGGACGAGTCTGTGTGTACATTTCAATCAAATCAACTGCAATTAGCTGTCACAGCCGAGTCACTGCGGAGTCACAGGCTGTCACAGTCTGTCAAAAGGCATTAAGTGTTGCGCGAGGCGCTCTCGTGAATTGCGGGTTCTGTTTTTCTTGGCGGCGGCATTGGGGAAAATATGAACTGAAAATGTTTAATTGGCGGCTGTCATGTTTTGTTTTCGGCCGGCAAAGCGATATAAAACGATGGTGCTTACTATTGACCATGGCGGCCAATGATGCCTTACGAGTTTATATCATAATTGCAGCCAACAAAGGGAGTGGAGGCTGATGGGTGGCTTACGCTGAAAGAAAAATTAAATTAAATTATTGAATAAATACTCTAGGAAGTGGAAATAATAAATGTTAATAATTTCCACTTGAATGTTCACTATTCGTTACCTGATAAAGTCTAATTTGTGATTAGCATTTGGAATCCAAAATGAGTTTTCCTTAAACCTCTTTAATACAATCCTCAAGATACACGATTAGCGATTAGCTTTTATGGTAATTATACAATTAGTAATTATACAATTAGTTTCCATTAGGATTAAACATATGACTAAATATTATTAATATAGCATTTTTTCGGTGTACGTTCGTCTGCCAAGGCATTAGGCAATAATTTGTATTATTTGTACAATGCGATGGCTGTTACTGTTACAGTACTGCAGCCCCCCCCCCCCTCCGCACGACGGCCTACCTCCCCCCCGTCTCGTATTATTTACGCTTGTCTGTGCAGTTATTGTTGTTGCCTAATCGACGGGGCAGACAGCTGATTTTGCCAGTTCCTCTTTGGAGCGCTGCTTCGTAGGCAGCCGCGGCGGAGGAAAAAGCTCGCAGCCAGCTTTGGCGGCTGCGCAGAGCACAGCGTTCAGACTTCTTCCACAGTTCGCCCGAAGAGGTTGTGTTTGCTCGCTAAGCTCAACTTCGGCTTCGGCTTCTCGGCTTCGACTTCGGTTCGCGCTCGTTACAGCGGCTCGTGATCGCGAACAGTGTGAGTGTGCGCACAAGGATTAAGATAACGGTAAAGCGGCCAGGACCTTGGGGCTAAACGTAGCGCCAATTACGGCTAGTGCGAGAGAGGGAGCCAGAGCAGGCGACAGCTGCCGAGTGCAACTGCTGGCTTAAGAAAACCAAACCCCCTTTCCCGCCGCTGGAGCCGCCCACCGATCTGCTCCTGACAGTGAAAGTGATTTGATTTTGCAATTGAAGTCGAGTCTCTGGGACTTTGAACAATATTTCTGCTTGTACGCCGATCCAATCCGATCCAGCCAGCAGCCAAACGAAAAAAGCAAGGCATTTCATGTTTTTGTTATTACTCTCTCGCAATAAGAAAAACGAAACAAAACACGGCGAAACAATAAAGAAAAGTGCAATGAAAACAGCCACATAAATTGCAAGCAATTTGTAATCGGGATCCTAATACCGTTTCTCTCTCCCCCCAGTATTTGTGACCAACAAAAAACATACTCCCCAAACAAACAAATAAACAAAGCAAATTGGATTAATTCTCAGCGGATTTCCACAACACACAGCCAACACACAGCTCCAGAGAGGTGAGACACTAAGTTTTCTAATTAAACGCTATCGACATTTATCGATGCGTTGCTAGCAGCAGCAGCAGCAGCAGCAGCGGCGATTAAATCATTTGAACATTGCAACATTCGCACATCGCACCGTTCACGAACCGCAAAAAAGAAACTCCATAGTTAGTTATGGTGCAAAAGTAAAGCGTCATTATCTAATAAATCTCGCCATACGTATGTTATATGCATGAAATGTACGTATGGGTATTTGCTCTGCAAATGCATAAAACGCAAACCTCATGGCGTGGTCGCTTGCAAAATGTGGAAAGTATTCGCCGTTAAATGCTTGCAAAATGCCTGGACACATAATCCACTGCAGGCGATATGTCGGGCCTGATCCCGTTAGTAGTCGATACTTGGAGTGGTTTCTACAAATTATCATTGCACCTGCGAGAGAAGTCAATCCTGTATTTGGATTTAAGCTGACAAGAATAACCGCGGAGGTGGTTGTATTAATTGCAGCCAAAATTGTGCGAGTTTTAAGTGGAGCACAGGTGGCATTAACTAGAAGGAATTCGGAAATACTTTAGCATTTCGCTTATCATTAGTAATTTTTTAAAGTAATAGAAAACTTTAAGTTAATACCTTTTGATTTTAATCAATCAAAAAGAATTGAGTTTAAAAATGCAAAGTGTGTAAAATAAAAATGTATTTAATTTAAAAAGCAGTGTTAATGTCAGAGAAAAGTGGTTACAAAGTGAACAATATTGAATATTATTATATATTTTTTTAAAGAGACATTTTTCGTCACAAAATTAGAGTTGCAACAAAGAGAGAATAACAGTAACAATACCAAATAAGTGCTACATTAGAGTTGCAACAAAGACTTAGAATGTTAGTAACAACTCGAAATTAGAGCTTGCTTAATGGTTTAGTAGTGACAATATTTCTTGCATTATTTAACACTTTCGTTGAACTTCAAATGTCGTTCAATTGTGACCCAATAATTTGTCAGCCCAAATGAAACCATGCTAAACTTGGGGCCGCGATTATTCAATGTATTTCCACATTAACGACTTGATAATTATTACATAACCCACACAGACTTGGAATAATAAATAGGTTGGTTTAAAAAAAGAGCTAAAAACAAAAGAAGAAACCATGTCAAGTCGCCAATAAAGCAAATAAAAGCAAACGAAATGCAAAAAGGAAAGAAACAACGAACCGGAAAACATAAATACTGAGACACTCGCACACACCAAAGTGCGTAAAAGAAGGGCAAACGAAATGGGAAATGAGTCAAAAGCCAAAGACTTACAGCCAACGGAGGGGGGAGCCGCATCGCCTCGGCGTCTTAGCCTCAATTTGGTTAACTGCAGCTTGGGCCACAAATTATTTGGCAACGTTTTTATGGCTCCGTCGAAGTCTTGTGTGTTGACTTCACAATACATATATACATGTATATATATGGTGTATGACATGAACTTCATTATCAGCAACGCCGAACGCCGATGCCGTCTCTTTATTTTTATTTTTTTCTTTTTTGGTAACATCTCTTTACTTTTTTTTCTTTCGTTTTCCTGAAGTGGTTTTATTTTATTTTGCTTTTTCAATTTAGGGCTGGCTTATTGCATAAGCGGAGAAACTCGTATTGCTCGGCGGCTGCTCTCTGGAGCATGTTACATATACATAGATGCCAAATATATATATACATATATAATATTTATTTTTGTTGTGACTGAGAACTTTCTTTCCATCAGCAGCAGCTCGACGCAAATTACTTAATTTTTGGTAGCGCCTCAAGTCCGGTTCAGCAGCGGGGCATTTTGGGTTTTTGGGGCCGAGACCCTTTTTCATCGTGTAATAAAATTCGAAATATACGAGCCAGTGGTGGCTGAAAAACAAGTTCCGCCAAATTGTGACCATGGCAATGGATTTCTTGGCTCCATTTGCCTTGCTTTTATTTTCCTTTTGTTAATGCTTTATGTAAATATTTTCTTTCCCTTGCCTTCTTTGTGCATTGTGCCTTTCTGCCAGCAGCAGCAGCAGCAGCAGCCTCCGTCTTATGTAAGCCAATCGAAGCACTCGAAAATTGTTGCTGGCTTTATGCAAATGATTTCTCAATTTTTCGTTGGTTTTTTGTTTTCATCATTTTCCCCTCTTTTCGTTTCGAGTCCAATTGATTATGCATTCGGGTTGTTTGTTTATCAGCTTGTTGTTGTTAATTGGGCGCTGTGGGCGGAGCGGGGGAGGTGACTGCGGCTACCGGCTATGGGTCAGCTAATTATTGGTATAACATTTGGCTGAGCTTCACCTCTTTAGCGGTCCAAGTTCGGCGCCTGAGTCTTATGTCTCAGTCGAGTTCGTTGCCTGAGTCTTTTGTTTATGGACCTTTTCTGGGCAGGGTATTTCCCCAATTTCTCTTTGGCAGCTCTGGCAGTCCATCACGAGTCATTAGCATGAGGTTCCCGAAAAGTTTATTGAGCTTCTCTGATATATTACACACCAGCTACCTTTTAATATTACTCATACGCCATGTGCTCTTTTGGGAGGTAATTGCCCTAGCATACACTGAGCGTGATCTGTCTGAAATTTGTGCTGTGCAACCGGCGAGTTTGTTGCCTGAGTCTTTTGTTTATCTTCGTAAACTCTTACAGCACGCCACGAGTCATTAGCGAGGGGATCGCCGTGAGTTTATTGCGCTTATCTAATCTGGAGTCAGAAAAAGCCAACACTATCTATTGATTAATATGCTCCTGCCAGAGCGTGAGTGGCGCTAATTGCATAATCATCACCGCCATATACGATTTGCATGCAATCCTCTCTATATATACTTCAGTTTTATGGCTACTGTTGTTGCCATGTTGGTCTACACGGCTACTTCTTAGCACTCGGCGACTTAACACATTCGTAACAATTGCGCAGCAGCCTCGCGTATTGAATACTAATTAACACACAGTTTGGGAGTGTGCGTGTGGAGCAGAGACGTCACAGGTGCCATCTCTCGGCCGGCGATTGATTATGTGGCCGGGCGTGTTGAAACGCTCTTGGCTGCGGTTTACAACGGCACTTACCTTACCCAACAGCGCTGCCCGGCGGCTCTAATATGTTTGGCGTCTCTGTTTTCGGGCCGGGCAAAATGTGCCAATGGCATGACACCAATTTCCACTTAATTTGGCTATGGACAGGCCGCAAGACGAGCGCAGCTGTTTGACCCACTTGGGGGATGGGTGGCGGTGCTGGTGGGAAAGTCAAATGGCTTTAACCTTTCGGCTTGTGCAAACAATCCGTAATTGCAAATGGTAGCAATTCAAAATAATTGAGCAAATCTATTTTAATTCCAACTCTGGCAAGAAGACAGCCACCAAACCAGCATCGAAACTGGGAGTGGGAGTCGGACAAGGCGAGGAGGGGCCATCAATTTTGTGGCTGCTTGTGGTGATTGTCTTTTGATTGCCTGCCTAAATAAATGGGAAAATGCCACGGTTAACCAGGGAAAAGTTGGAAAATTAACAAGAGATGTTTACGATCGTTTTGGGGCGAAAATAAAAGGAATTTTGATGATATTTAATAATAATAGGATTTTCAACAATGAAAACCATCTTTGATTCATATTTACAATTTATTAAGCAATTATAAATACGATTTCTTTTTTGTAACATAAAGATGCCCCAAGAAAAAAGAAAAGAAGATAAACAAATATTTTCAAAGAGCGCTAAAAAAAGCCTTTGAACTTTTGTTATTTTTGGCTTACAGATCCATTGATATGCGTGTTAATTTCTTTTTATTTTGTGAAACATCAAAGGAAGACACATTTGTTAACAATCGTTTCACGAGCATTGTTAGCCGGGTTTTTACATTTCCCAGCCGCCTGATGAAAGAGATTTTCTGCTGTCTCCGGCTTCTCTTTCGGTTTACTTAATTTATTAACCAAGCGGCCGGTTGCCTCCTCCATAATTTAAGCATTTTCCCCCCCAAATTCAACAAAATGCATAAAAATTTCCTTGAGCCGGCAGCTTGTGTCGCATTTATTTAATGCGCAACTCATCAGGCCGCAACGAAAATGACAACTTTTGGCTAAGCCTTTGTCTGAGTGCTGTTGAGCCATTGTTGGCGGTGTCTTCAGCTCCAGCTCCATCTGATGATGCTGCTCTTGCTGGGGCTGCTGTGGCTATTGCCATTGTCATTTGGCGCATTTGGCAGTGCCAAGACAATGCCAAAGAGAATTCATTTGCCTGAATTATGCGTGGCCAGAGATGGGGGAAAAGTTTTCCACATTTGTGACGCATAATCGAGTCCCCGAAAAGCAGCAATGCATCTGCATACGCAATGGCCAATGCCAACTGCAAACGCAACCAGTTACCAGCGATGATGCTGATGCTGCGCAGCTGCGGCGGCGCATTTAAAATGCATTTATCTCAATTACGAGCTGAAAAGCAACAAAATCGCTTGTTTGCAGCGAAATGAAAACGAAACGAAACGGAATGAACGACGCATTGTTTGCGGCAGAAAAAAACTTTCACTGCCAGCGCAAAACTAAAACAAAAGCAATCAAGTTGCGGGCGGGAACGGATGAAAGGGTTTCGTTCCTCCATTCCGCCCAAAAATCAAGCCAAGAGAAGAGAAGTGAAAAATATATAAAAAACAAGAGAGATGATAAATACAAATCCCAAGCAGAGTATTGTTAATTAAAACAAATAAACTGAAAGCAGGCAGAGCAACAAAACGATTGTAAATTATGCATGGCGTGGAGAGCGAAAGAAAGAGAAATGGCCGAAAGCCAGTTTCCGGCGTCCTTCACTCAAGGCCGTTTCGAAATGGAAGCGGCACGCAGACGCATTGTTGCAGCTGCCCAATGATGGCTGATGGTGATGATGATAATGCATCATAATGACGATGCTGCCGTTGATAATGATGATGACGATGATGATGATGGGGCAGCTGTCAGCAGAGTGCAGGCTTACGTAACCCGATCCGAGTCCGATCCCGGATTAGCCCGGCCGGACTCCGCCTGCCTGACTGCAACTGGCCAAAATGTAAATTGAGTCTTGGCCAGTGCCAGTTGCATCACGGTGCGTGGAAAGGAAAAATACAACAAAAATTATTTTTTGCCAGCTGGCAAAACCAGTTGGGTCGCCAAAAAATAATACAAAAAAAATCACAATATTTCATAACCGAAAACCATCTATACATAAAGTGTTTGCAAAATGTGTTAACTATTATGCAAAGCTGTCGAAGCGCCGAGTCACGTTTCTCGGGGGCAGTTTCCACAGCTTCTTTCCAGCTTCCTAGTTTCCCGGCTTGCATTGCCAAACAAAATCAAGTTCAAAATGTCAAGTTTGAGCCAAGAGTTAAAGGAAGCGATCGACGGAGCCGCGCACAAGCTGCAAAAAAATGGCCAAGCAGCTGCTCCGCTGGTGCTTGAACTCGAAATGAAAGTGAAAAGACGACGGCGCCGGCTGCAACGCTGCCGAGCAGAGCGAAGAAAAAAGCTTAAAAAAAAGCAAACTCTTACTTTCCAGGCAATTGTTTTTGCTGCTCGGCTGACCAGGCATTCAGCAGATACTTTGGCATTGGGAGTTCTGAGCCAGGTCGCCTGCAGAGAGCACTTTTTCGGGCAAAAAATTAGGTTTAATTTGGATTTTGGCTTTTAAAGCCTTCAGGAATTCCTTGAAAATCGTTTATATAGTCTCATCTAAGTTGTTGCCAATTTTCATTGACTTTTGCTTAGGCATTCGTGCTAATATTTAACATTTTGCAACGCTTACTTTCCTAATTAATCAATTAAGCGTTGATGTGCTAATTAAAAGCTTTTTTAAGGCAATAACTTTATAGTGGATTGAGCAAGGGGAATGGCTTGGCCACTTAAAGCTTTAAATTTAAATAAATTTCCACATTTCGAAAGGATTATATGTGCGTTACCTCATATAATAAACACTATTGCTTAATAGCCGTTCACTTTCAGTGTACTTTTATGGTTCTTTTTGACTTTTATTGAGGGAAATAGAGTTATCTTTGGTTGGGAGATAAATATAATCACCAGTCTCCATCTTAAGATACACAAGTTAATTGCTTAATAAATTACCTTAAATTAAATAAAAGTATTTTATACTAGAAAAGCAACATTCAGGTGGTTCTTAGTTTTAATTTAATAATTAATATAATAATAAAAAACTTTCCCAAGAAACCCATATGCCTCCGGGGTCAAGTTAGGGGACTGAACAACACCTCGTATTTGCTTTTGCATTTTCAACACACTCATCCATTTCCTTCTGTCGTTAAACGAAAAATGTAAAAACAAGGCAAACAAAAGCAACAAAATCCGCAGAAAAACGTAAAAAGGGAAATTAAATAAAAACAGCGGCATGATGACGGTTTTTCCAGTTTTCCCAGATGCTTTTATCGCGGCGACAGGTTTCCCAAAAAATTTAAAAAAAAAAACGCTTGTGACCGAGGAAACGCGTGTTGCAGTTGCAAGTTTGCGACGGGTTTTTCGCTTAAATTGATGATTTTAAATTAATTTGCGGCGGTATTAATGGGAATTTAATGCGCAAAGCGGAGATTACGGCCGTCCATTTGGGCAATGCATTTATGAGCTTCACTCCCACACATCCCGACACTCGAAATAGCCGAAAACAAGTTTTTCCACACACACAGGAAAATAATGTATCTGTTTATTTCTGTTGCAGGCAATTAAGGAAGTAATTCGTGGCCAGAGTCGCGATGCAGTGCAACATGCGAGCACATGAAACCGCTTGAAACGTGCAACGTGGTTCGTGGCTGTTAAAGCGTCAACAGCAATTGCCATAATTGCCATTGGAGCAGCGCACACAGTCCAATAACCGCTGGACCAGCAGCCAGCAGCTAGCAGCAGCAGCAGCAGCAGCAAACACACCCGTCCGTCACCCAAGTTCCAATCCAATCCAATCCCATCCCGACGGCGCACCCGGCCCAATCCAATCCGAACCGATCCGATCCGATCCAATCCGATCCGAACGAAACCCGCCACACGAGCCATCGGCGGCAGGCACTGCAAATCAAGCTCAATTGCGCCGGAAAATCCCCAAACAGCGCCGATCCAAAGACCAGTACCCGTACCCAGACCCAGGCCAAGACCAAGCCGAGACCAGGCCAAAAACCAGCAGTGGGGAGAGATCAATGAACGCGGCACGCAGCTGACAGCATTCGGTATCCACTTTTCAGTACCCAAGCTCAGCGGAGCGTAGGAAAAGCGAAGCAGCTCAGCGGCTCAGCGGCTTGGGCGGCCATCGTTCAAGTTCAGGCGGCGCCAAGCAGGAAGTGGAGCGGCTGCACCTTAATTGGAGCCACAGCCAGAGCCACAGCCAGAGCCAGTGTCATTACCACCGACCAAACGCCACTCACTCACGCGCCGCTCATCCTGCTCGATGTAAGATGTTAGTGGCCAGCACACGCAACACCTGGAGATGGAGCCAACAACTCACGTGGGCCATTAATCTGCTCGCCTACTGCTCCGCAGCCAGTGCCTCCTCCAGCGCCACACCCACCACGTTAACGACGGCTGCTCTGTTGACGGGTCACCAGCTGCTGCCCTGGCAAACGGCGGCGGCCACCTCCACCTCGCCCTACACGACGCCCGCCACTGCCCGGAATCTGTATGCTCCCTACCAGAGCTTCAGCCAGCAGGACGACATCAGTTTCAAGGACGTGCGCCAGCGCAGCGATGGCACAGTGTTCCAATCCTTTGGTTCCTACCGCACCGCCCGGCAAATGAACGGAGGAACGGCCCAGCGTCGCTCTGACTCCTCAGCCGCCGTGGAGATCATACCAGCTCCCTCCGTGGAACTGCCGCAGAGCGAGCTGATCACGGTGCCCAAGCAGCTGGTGCCCACGCTGCCGGAGAATGTGACGCGTCAGGGCAGGAGGCGCAACTACATGTACATCCCGCTGCAGACGGGAGGAGAGGCCTCAGGAAGCTCGGATGCACTCCTGCAACTACGTCCAAGTAGGAATGCAACTTTGTCGGCTCTGGGACCCCCCGCCGATGGTGTGGCAGCGGTGGCCCATGAGTTTGCCGCCGAGCTGGCGACCCAGGGCAGTCCAGAGCAGCAGCCTCTTGAACTGGAACTCGATCCGGAGCGTAACGAGCGCACGGAACGCAGTGATCTGCTGGCCTCGGCTAGCTCCACGGATAAGCTGGAGTACGCGGAGCCCCAGGAGAACACCAGTCGCCGGGTGGGCTTTCAGTTTCCCAGCTACAGCCTGAAGCCGGCCAGTCCCTTCCACCCGCAGGCCTATCGCGAGGATAATCCCATCTTCGGGGAGGCCGGAAGTAGCGGCGGCTATGAGCCGCAGCCTTACAGCGAGGATGCTGGTCCACCGCCCACACAGTACGAGCAGCACGAGACGCGGCATACTCGCCAGCTGTACTTTGACACGGACACCGCCTCCTCCTCCAGCTTCGAGTTCCCCGGTTTGGTGAGCAACTCCAAGCCCCATGGCCTCAAGATCTATCGCGACGATGTGACCAAGTTTGGTGACATCAATGGACCGATCACAGCCCTGCCCCAGCAGAGGCCGCAGCGCGGTTTCTACTTTGGCGACACGGAATTCCGGACGGGACCGCCGGCTCCTATACGCCAGTTTGGACCGCAGAAGAACTTCCAGGAGTACGTGGCCCCCGGCGAGTACCAGGGATCGCGGAAGAGTCGCTACTATCCGTACAAGTCCTCGCGCAGTCCACGGGTGGTCTTTCCCGCCAACGACAATGTGGGCACCACCGGACCCAGCGGACCAGCAGGCGGCAGCGGACCCTCCGGCAATGGAGTCTACTTCAGTGACAATATAGCTTTTAGGTGCGTCTTTTCATTTAAATTTTAAATTATTAAAATATATTTATTAATTTATATTTAAATTTCCACAAACAGGGACCAGAACTTTGGCATCAATGAACTTTCCGCCGTGCAGGATGTGCGCAATGACTACAGCCTGCAGGATTTGGACAGCGCCTCGGAGGCCACCAGCAGTCCACAGTCGGCCAGCACGTTCAAGGAGAAAGGTAAGTGCCTCCGATCCTACGATCTATCCGAACCCGATCCCTGGTCCCCGCATTTGGTAGGGCTTAGGGAGGGGCTTCAGTCAGCCGCTGGGACACTGCTTGCACTAGGCCACGTAACCCCCAGAACGCAGATAATCCTCGATAGCCACAACGCCACAACCCAAAGAAACACACACACACAGAACCCCCAGATTGCAACTCGTTTCAACTCCCCCACCATTCCGACAGTCGACATCACAACGGACACGGAGTGCCAGCATCGCGGCGGCACCTGCGAGTTCTTTCTGGGCTGCTGGCTCTCCGGCGGCCTCATTCAGGGCACCTGCGACGGACTCCTGCGGGGCTGTTGCCACCGGACGGCCAAGTCGGCCAATCTGGGCAGCTCGGACTTCGTCGGCAATGCCGTAGATCTGACCGATCTGCCGCAAAAGAACTTTGGACCGGTCAACAACGAACCCAGTGAGTGTGGCAGCCTCAGCTCGAATGCAAGCCAAATACCAAACAAATTCCAAAAACCAAAAACAAACAACTCCAAGCACGTGCACACTAAACCAAAAATAAAATATATGGAAATATTTATAAGTAAAAACAACAAACAATTCAACGAAATAGTTGAGAAATAATTTGCATGCCACCTCCTCTAACCATTTACGTATAGTTTGTAGTTCGTTTTGTTTCGACTTCTTTTGTTGTGTTATAGTTGTTGCTGTGTTATGTAGTTATGCACTCGTAATTCGCATTTGTTATTGTTACACTCTTGGGTAGTTTTCAGTGCCTAATTAAGCCAGCTATTTGGCTATATAGACTGGGACGGAGGGATGTGTATGGAGGCCTATAACGCACGCTACTAAACCACCCGCGAGGGCGGCGAGACTGGAAAGAAAGGCTGCAAGAAATAAAAGGAGAAACATATATATTTGTGTATATATATTTAGGTTTAATTGCCCGGCATGAGCATGTTAATTACCACAGCACGCTAATGATAATTAAGCCATATATTACACATAGCTTAACGGCATTACGCTCCATGTCCAACACGATGGACTGGACCCGCCAAAGACCCCAACACCAACTCCGACTCCGACTCCGACTGCGACCCCTAAAATCCCATCCCAATCCCACCCAGACTAGACCCGAGACGAAAACCGAGACCGACACCCAGACCAGAGACTAGAAAGCTGAGCTCAACCCGGCGGCAGCTGCTTGTTTGCCTAATCGGTTGCTTTGTGTGGTCACCCCGTTGTTAATGCTTCACTAATCCAATCCAAAACCCAGAGATCCCTCCTTCCCCCCAGAAGCCAAGTGGCCAGTGTCCAATGGGATCTATCCTAAACTAAAGCCATAATCTTGCTGTTCTTACAGGCTGCGGCATCTCGCTGGCCAAGCAGACTGCCCAGCGCCGCATTGTGGGCGGCGATGATGCCGGCTTTGGCTCTTTCCCCTGGCAGGCCTACATCCGCATTGGTTCTTCCAGGTGAGTGCCTCCTTGTGCAGTTAGGAAGAGCTTCCTGAACTCACACTTTTGGTTTTCCAGGTGCGGCGGCTCGTTGATCTCGCGGCGCCATGTGGTCACCGCCGGTCACTGCGTGGCCCGGGCCACTCCCCGCCAGGTGCACGTCACCCTGGGCGACTATGTGATCAACTCGGCCGTGGAGCCGCTGCCCGCCTACACCTTTGGCGTCCGGCGGATCGATGTGCATCCCTACTTCAAGTTTACGCCGCAGGCGGATCGCTTTGACATCTCAGTGCTGACGCTGGAACGTACCGTGCACTTTATGCCACACATAGGTGGGTTTCCTGTGGGAATAATAATAATTCCTAAATATTAATCCTTCTTACATATGTATAGCTCCCATCTGCCTGCCGGAGAAGAACGAGGACTTTCTGGGCAAGTTCGGCTGGGCCGCCGGCTGGGGAGCTTTGAATCCGGGCTCTCGGCTGCGACCCAAGACACTGCAGGCCGTGGATGTGCCGGTGATTGAGAACAGGATCTGCGAGCGCTGGCACCGGCAGAACGGCATCAATGTGGTCATCTACCAGGAGATGCTGTGCGCAGGCTATCGCAATGGGGGCAAGGACTCGTGCCAGGGGGATTCGGGAGGACCGCTGATGCACGACAAGAACGGGCGCTGGTACTTGATAGGTGAGAGTTACTAATGCGGGAGCTTATTATCCTTTATAACTTCTAATATCCCCCATTTCGCTCTCCTCCAGGTGTGGTCTCCGCCGGCTACTCATGCGCCTCTCGCGGCCAGCCTGGCATCTACCACAGCGTGAGCAAGACCGTCGACTGGGTGTCCTACGTCGTTGGACTGACGATGAACATTTAGGCAAGGAACCGGACAGGAACGTAACGGAACGGAATGGCTTATTTATTCTCATCCATCAGCATTCGCACCTGCCTGCTAAGTGGGCCACAGATTGTTTTGTACATAACTCACTTCATTCTGCTTCTGATTCGGAACTCAGCGCCGACTTAATTTATGGTTTCAACCGACCAGAGACATCTCTCTCTATATATATATATTAATGATAATGTAATTGAACAAATTAGCGCAGTACAATTTAGCGTTTAGGACTGGCTGTGTGCGTCTGCATGACGTGCACGAGTGCGATATTATTGCAAAGGGAAAAACTAAAAACCCTAAACTAAAAGCCTTAAATTAATTATAACTGATAATTACGGTCTAATTTACTTAGTCATATGCGCTGTTATGTAATTTTAAAAACTATTTATGAACTACATATTTCGTGTGTAAATAAATTATATGAAAAATGTTGAAATGAACACGTCGAAGAACGTTTATTAACCAAACAAACGTCTTGAAAAATTTAAGAAGCTCGGACTGTACGTCTTCGCTGTCGGGGATTTAGTTACTGTTTGAGCGGCAGACGCGGCAGATAGAGCTGCTGATAGGGAACCCCGGACGGGGGCCACGCACTTTCGGCATCCTGGTAGAAGACACTCCTTCCCTCGCACAAGGCCCTGTCCTTCAGCTGCTGCTCCATTACACGGAATAGGGTGAAAACCTCGTGGTAAATCTTGTAGTAAATTACTGTTTGAAGGAGGCTATAAAAATAAAAACAATTAATTTATATTCTTGTGGCTCACCCAAAACGAGTGTAAACACCAAGAGACACATTAAAAAGGTAGAAAGGTCAATAAACAAGCCTGCGGTCGCATAGAAAATACACAAATATAGAGCAAAGCCAAAACAAACGCCATGACAGATCAACCAGGGATACATTAGGCAACTTGAGTCCTTGGAAAAATGGTTATAGAGGACATGAGTTGGCGTTAGAAGATCCCTAAACAACCCTTACCCGGGCGACACCAATGAGCATCAGCAGACTGACGCCCATATTGATCAACGACAGCCAGTACGCCAAGGAGCCAAAGATATCCAACACTATGTGCCACAAGGATTTAAATATATAGTACTGGTCCTGCTGTCCAACTTACACTTGATCGTTACTTGCTGCTCCGACACCGGGACCTGATTGAAAGGCCACTGGGCGAACAGCAGCTCGATGTCCGGCTGCAGGTGCATGGTCAGTGCAGAGCTGAAGAGGACGACGCTCGAGAAGATCACACCCAGCCAGCCCATGATAATGACGTTGTACTTGAGGTTCTGGCACTGCACGTACGAGATGCCAGAGGTCATTGCCAAGGCGACCGGGCTACTGCGCGGACGGGGTGCATCGCGGGGTCCCATGATCACCGTTCGTTGGGAGTCAACTTAACGTACGACTTGCCGGGCTCTGCCGGTTGTTAGGTTCCGAGTTTTTTCGGGTGTTTGCTGTCTGTGTTGTGTTCTCGGCTGCAAACAACGATGTAATGATGTCAGGGCGTCTAGGAACTGGGTGACACTTGGGGACAGGGATCAGAGATTGCTACGATCTCAGAATATACTACTTCCAATGAGATACTACAAAGCAAAACTAGTTCCAGAAGAGAGTCTTAACGTAAGCATATTAATATCCGTCGGATTAGTCTTGGCAATCAATAGAGTATCTCCGCAAAGTGTTACTAATTAGTTCTCACTTTTACCCACCAAGACCTGAATGAGTGACATTTAGTAACCCTGCTTAATATGCTAATCCCACCTCGAAGTCCGCCCAGCCGGCGACAAATTAGAAAGTTACATAAATAAATGTGTGGCCCCCATTTCGGAGAGTAGTGGTTCTCCTTTGTGCGGACGGATGGCTGTTGTGGCCTAACCCAAAAAGAGAGAAGAACTGTTCCCATTCCGCGGACAGATGCCAGCGGTTGTTGCAATTATGTCGCATAAAATAATTATAACAGACTGGGAGAAGAACATTTCCTGCGCCGCTGGCGGCGTCATCAGCATTTCGTAATAATTAGTGAAGATGAGGAAGATCATCATCAGAGTCGCAGCAGCTGCTGGAGAGCGAACCCAAACCCGAACCCAAACAAGAACCAAGATCAACCTGTTGCTGCGTGATGTTAGTTTGTGCTTGGCCAGCGGCGCGTGCGGTTGTCTCCAACTTTTACCATCTACCAGCTTGCATCTTCTCCAGCAAAAGAACTTTTCTGTCTCGGTTCTCTGTTCTCGCTTCTCGCTTCTCTATTGAAAATGTGTGAAACTCGGGAAAACTGACTCAAAACTGTGCCAATTCTCTGGCAGTTCCCCCTGGCACAGTTCCCATTATGATTGTTATATAAAAATCCATTAGTCGACCCATTTGCCAGCGACCCCCAGAACTTGTTCGCCTATCAAGGACACAGATCTCTTTCACTGGCGGCCGTTCTGGTGGTGCTGGTGAGTCATCTCGACCAGACAGGCCCATAAACTGCGGCGGCTTCTAGTAAAAGTGGAGCAGAGCAATAATAGGAAATGTAAGAAGAAAAGAGCCGGGCCAGCTTAAAAAGTGAATAAGAAACTGTCATGCTTTCATTGGCAACAAAAGCGCCAGCGATATTTAGCCCATTTCGATGGGCGCTTTGAAGTGATCCTCCGTGCAAATTGTGACCCCGAAAAAGAGCAAGTTACTCCAAGATGCAGTTGGTTTTCTGGTTGTTTATAATCCTCCTGATCTTCTGCCATCTCAGCCAATCTCAAGCTAGTGAGTAGTGTTTATATAATATAATTAATTATTAACAAATCTTGAGGCTCTCCTTAGACATCCTAAACACTCTGCTGGGCGTGCCGGCGGAGTGCGTCCACCAGAGCGGCGTCTGGCCCTGCAAGCTGAGCTTCTCCTGCTGGCTTCAAGGCGGCAAGCATGCCAAGGGCTGTGGCAGCAACAAGTGGCTATTCAGCTGCTGCGTGGCCGAGCCCCATCACCAGCACCTGCTGCACCACCAGAGCCAGCAGCAACCAACCTCACCGCTGGCCAATCTCGTGGACTACGGCAAGCTGAAGCTGAATCTCAACCTGAACGGTCTGCCCAAACGCATCATGCTGCGCCGGCGCGACGATAACGAGTTGCTGAATCTCAAGGTAAGTGGAGCCTAATTGAGCCATTCCACAGGTTCAAGGTTCTTATTTAATGGCAAAATTGCCTAGGACTAGAAGGTGCCACCAGGGAATTTAGATGCTCAGCTTGGTCTTTCTTTGATTTTCCGCCAACTGGTTCTTCACTTTTTCTAAAAAAAAAAAAAACATTAATTCCAGCCCGAGTGCGGAGTGCCAAGAACGGCTCAGAATACCCTGCAGAAGCGCATCATCGGCGGTCGCCCGGCTCAGTTTGCCGAGTATCCGTGGCAGGCCCACATCCGGATCGCCGAGTACCAGTGCGGCGGAGTGCTAATCTCGGCCAATATGGTGGCCACCGCCGCTCACTGCATCCAGCAGGCACAATTAACGGACATCACTGTCTACCTGGGCGAACTGGACACCCAGGATCTGGGCCACATTCACGAGCCGCTGCCCGTGGAGAAGCACAGTGTGCTGCAGAAGATCATCCATCCGCGCTTCAACTTCCGCATGACCCAGCCGGACCGTTATGACCTGGCCCTGCTGAAGTTGGCCCAGCCGACGGCCTTCACAGAGCACATCCTGCCCATCTGCCTGCCGCAGTATCCCATCCGGTTGATCGGACGCAAGGGACTGATTGCTGGTTGGGGTAAGACAGAGGCCCATATGGGCCATGCCGGCACCAATATGCTGCAGGTGGCCAGTGTCCCCATCATAAGTGAGTTTTCGTGACTAAGTTTGCGCCAAGAATTCACTACTCTGGATTACAGCCACCCTGGACTGCATTCGCTGGCACGAGAGCAAGCAGATCAATGTGGAGATCAAGGCAGAGATGTTCTGTGCCGGCCACTCCGATGGCCACATGGATGCCTGTCTGGGTGAGTGTAAAAGTATACTTTTTACTTCTTTGAAGTTGACTAAGAACGTTATTAGAGTTTAGGAGATTTAGGAAACTACCTTACAAGTTAATACATATTTACTTTAATAGTCTATTTTCTTATCCCATTAACTACCTGGTTTTTTATTTGAGTAATTAAAAAGCATAGAGAAATTTAAAGTTTTTGTTACAAAAGTCAAAGGTCATTTCATTAACCTTAAGCTGTTGCCAACCAAAAAAAAGTTAACCCAACAAGGCATACTTTTAGGCTTTATGCTTCCAAAGTTGTTTAATTCAAAAAGTAAGTTATTTTTTATTAAACCGATCTTATAATTGTCGATGTATTTATATCAGTGAATTAAGATTACTCTTTATCTTAAATTGTCAATCAAAGTAACAGTAACAGGCTACAGGTAAAATTAAGATGCAATATTTATTACTTAAAAAAAACAACTCATTTAAATTTCTAAAATAATTACTTTGCATTATGAAAGCACAAAATTCCTTATATTTACTTAATGAAGTCCGAAAATACTTTTGTAATGCAATTTAAGTCACAAAACATTAAAGAAAACTTTGAAAACTCACTCAAAGCTAAAATTTATAAAACGTAGGAAGAAAATTTTGATACAATTTATATTTTTACAAACAGTTTATTCTAAACATTCTATTGAAATTAATATATTATTATTAATCATTCTAAATTGTATTCTAAAAAATATTTGTTTTCAGAAAGTCACTGCATTTATGCTTTATATTACAATAAACATCTAGAAACAGGAGCTAGAAAAATGCTTAGGGAATATTTTTAGTGTAAGGTTTCCTTAAAATTTGTATTAAATCCTAATTGAAATGTAATTCAATAAATAATTTTTATATATTTATTGAGTGAATTCTGTGAATCAGTAAAAATGTAGAAATAAATTATCACACTATCCCTTCCAGGCGATTCCGGTGGACCACTGGTGGTCAAGGAGCGCGGACGCTTTGTGCTGGTGGGCATCACTAGTGCGGGCTTTGGCTGCGGAGTGGATCATCAGCCAGGTAAGATAACTTTTCGATTTTCCAGTTCCCCAGAACCTAAGACCATAACCGTTGACAGGCATCTACCACAACGTTCAGAAGACTGTGAGGTGGATACAGGACGTGGTGGCGCGCAACGAGTCGTAGCAGATATGTTCCCCCGGACTCCCACCCAGCTCGAAGTGCAACCCATCTCATTAGTTTACGGCTCGTAGCATTATTAGGCAATGGAAATGTGCAATCCGCCGCAAAATACACAATATTTATTAGATTTAATAAACATAACAATTACCATTAGCTAATTGTGCAGTGGGCTTGGGCTTTTGGGGGGAGCGACCTTGAAACGCCACCCGCTGCCGACTCCGCTGGCAAAAAAAAAGTGAAAAGCAAGACAATCGGGCGCCTTGTTTTAGCTGGGTTATGTCACTGCCGCTGGCCTATTTGGTGGAGTGCCACAAATGGCACAATCCCTAACTGTTGGCGGTAATTTGCACATTAGGCACATTATACCCGGCCGAAACCTGGTTGCCCAATTGGTTGCGCAGTGCAATTTCTGTCGGGGATTGCTATTGCTGCACTGCAGCAACAAAGTACTGTATCTACACAAAGTATAGGCCTCTGTCCGGTGGCATTGAAATCGGAAATGTGTGTCATTGATAACCATGGTTGTGGCCAATAATTATTGACCAGCAGTTGGCTGGTTAAGTGGAAAACTTCTCTTCTCGTTCGCGCAAATGCCACGCTTGGGATGAAACCCAATGGCGTTTTCCTGCTGCAATTTGTACGGCAATTGTTGGTTTTGCTAAAACACCAATTTGTGTGAGGGAAAACGCGACTTCCTCTTTGTTTCGCTGTTTATGTTTGTCAAGGGAGAGAGGCAAAGAAATTGTAGATTAGTCATGGCGGCAATTACGAGGTTTATGCGGGAAAAAGTCGTGGAGATTTAACTGATTAAATTTATCTGTTGGGAAATAAATATATAAAAAGGAAATGAGAAGAAAAAGGAAACAGAGATATAAAAGTTCTTTAGGGTATGTAATTATTTAAATAAATTGATACAACCATCGTTTTTCAGTTCAGAATTTTTTGGTAAAAAAACATATATGTTTATATTATTTTCGATATAATTACAGATTCTTTCTCAACAAAACTCATGTAACATTTAAATTACAGATTCTTTCTCAACAAAACTCATGTAACATTTAAAAGTACTTAAAACTTTGTAATTTCTTTTCTATAGCTTAAACTTAAAAAGATTTTAGAACAGATTGTAATGACTTATTTTGAATAATTTATATTGAATTTAATTTATGTACAACAAATTTTCTTTAAAGACCATTTTTTTAAATAAAATAATGTCAAGCTTTCATTTGTAAATTATTTAAAATTTTGAAACAGTATTTTTCTTATTTTCTTTTTTGATGAAAATGTAGGCGACTCTTTTGATTTCTAAAATACATGAATTCAGCAAATCATAACTTGAATCAACACAAAATTACGTTTTATTAAGTAAAGAAAATCTGAAACTGTAATAGATTTTTTAAGATTTTTAACGTAAAATAAACCTCACAAATTAAGGATATTAAATATTAATTTCTGAAATTTATTGTTTTTTTTTTTTTATTAATTTCTTAAACTCTCAAATTCATGAAATTCATAGCATAAACTGGGTAAACTTGGCCCGCAGCAGCAGCAGCAGCGGCAGCAGCAACATGCAATTGCCTGTTGAGCGACAAAACTCGTTGCCTTGGCCACTCTTCTTCTTTTCACTTTCGTTTTCAGTGCCCGCGTCTCTTTCGCTCTCTCTGCCTGCCCCTCCCCCCACACCACTTCTCCTCCCCTGTCGCCGCCTCTGCCTGCGCTCTTTGGTGACTATTACTCAATAGTCGCGCACTCCGCTCCGGGCTCACCAGCCAAGTCGCCGTGTGTTGATGGCATTTTGATTTTGAATTTGTCAGCCGACCGCCAACTGTTTATTAAGTGTTTCGACGCGGCGGCAAACTGTTCGCGAACGGCGGCTGCATTTGGCAGCAAACTATAAGGAAAACCAAAAAACGGGAAAAGAAGAGACCGAAACCGAAACTGAAACCGAAACCAAAGTGTAAAATATTAAAGATACTCTGAGAAATATAGCCAAAGAAAAAGACACAGGCGACGGAGAGTGGAGAAAATTGTGAATTTAATATATTTTAACTGGGTCGGCCGGCTATGCAAACGAGGTGCGATTATTCAATCAAAAACTCGCGCCGCTACGTGAATTAAGTGAAGCACAATTGCAGAAATCGCAGTGACAGCAGCCGCCGAGTGTAAACACAACAACAGCAGCAGCAGCAGCAACGACGACGAAAGTATTGCAAAATGCGAAATCCAGCACTGGCAGCAGCGCGGCAACTGCTCATGTTGCTTGCAACAGTTGCCACCGTTGCCACCGCTGGCCAGAGCAATTACAATTCGGTTTACAACGAGGTGATCACGCCGGAGCTGAAGCAGGCCATTGATAAGGAGCTGCCCAAGGAGGCCAAGTTCTTCGATGAGCTGGACTGTGAGTAATCAGCCTCCCCTGCCCGTCCATGCCCTCCCCCCCCTCCATGCGACTGCAGTCGAGTCAAATCGAGTTCGTTGCCTAAGTCTTTCGTTTCGCCTTGCACAATTTGCATATTAGTTAACACGCCATGCTTAACCTTGATCTTCGCTGGCTGCCGCCCATCGATTGGGTGTCAAGTTCGTACACCCAATTTCCCAAAGAGCAAAAAAAGCCAATCGGGAAGAGTTTCTCCTTCCCTTTCGCAAGCGAAAGTTTGTGTGTTCTTGGGGCGCTTAATGGGGACTTTCCAAGAGAAAGAGACACGAAAACCAATTAGCCGCGGCTTAAAGGTGATTACACATCCACATGCAGATTTATCTCATCTCAGGGCCGGGTCATAAAGAAAGCCCCGAATGTTTCTGTGAATGACCAGCGAGCTGTTGGCCAGCCAGCCAGTCCGCCGAAATATATATGATAAATCCGAGCAACAATCGCCGTCGAATGAAGGCGGATTGGCGGGCCGAATCACTGGCTGCACAAGTTCAATGGCAGCGGATATATGTAATACGAGTATGAGAAAAGCAAAAGTGTTTCCAGATACAGATACACACAGACAGACAGGAAAATCAACTGCAATTAACTTCAATTGCACACTCGCAACCAGCATTGGAAAGTGTTAACCGCAACAGCGTCGCCGTGAGTCGGCCATTTTCCCCAAAAGATTATAGATTATTTGGCCTGGCCTTTTATGTAAGCAAAAACCTTGGCCAAAAAAAAATCAAACCAAACGACAAATAAAATAAAAAACAAAGTCCAATTGAAGTCGAGCAAATCGATGGCCCGTCAGCAACATGTAGCCAGCCGCAAGCGCCTTGGCAACATTGCTTGGTAACAAGTCTTGGCAACATTTTTCATTGGTAACACGTCTTGGCAACAACGCCTCTCTTTTGGAGTTGCTCCGCTAGTGAAATGGCTAAATGCGGCGGCCCGATCTTTTGCGTCTTCGGACTCGGTCTCGGACCCTCGGCTCCCGGCTGCCAGCTCTCGGCTCGTTGGCTTTGCGGCCGCAAGAGCTTGGCTTAGTTCTGAGCCGATTTTCCCGACGCGCGGTCGCTTTTTTATTTACTCGCTCCCTCGTCAGCTCAGGCAGCTCGGGTGTGTGTGCGCATGCGTAAAGAAAGATAATTCAGAAGCAGCGCAAAAGTGAAGATTTTCTTTTTCGAGCCGGAGCTGCGCATGCGTGAACCGTAGGCCAATGAAAATAAAAGTGAAATCCTTGTGAATCAGTGGCAGGACTGCATCTCGGCCAGATCCACTTGCAGTGACGGCGGCCAAACAAAAAGCTGTCATAAAGCGAAAGTGCAACTACCTCGTGGAAAGTGAAAGTCCGCTTGAAAGTCCTCTCTGCAGTTGGCTGACCATGTCGCTGCCAAGGCACTCCAAGGACACCTGGCTGCGGCTCGGATTATTGGTCGCCTTTTTGGCTACGACAGAAGTCCATGGCCTGGGCTATCCCAGTGCCCAGCAGGAGCACGACATGCTCATCCTGGACGCCCTGTCGCGGCGCAGTGGCACCGGCTACTATGGCGAGAACAGCGTGATGGAGATGCTTTCCCGAAGTACTACTTAGTTCCTTCGACCAATTTGACCTGACTCAGTCTCCTCCCCC
>JAEIIJ010007304.1:0-11890 GCA_018904815.1 Drosophila ogumai
TTCACTGCGTTGCAAACTTCTGACTGAAATTATAATACCCTGCAAGGGTATAAAAATGTTGTGTGATCTTATTTTAAAATCACAAAATTGAGACTGAGCTTCTTATTTATATTTTGACTATGGTTTGTTATGATTTAAAAAAAGCTCTTTTATATTCTAATTATAACCAAGTATAAATTGAAATTTATAGTTTTATAACTATAATTATAGTTATATTATTGTAATAACATTTTTAAAATTTTCCTAAATGCATTCTTAACGATTCTTAACGATTTTCCTCCAAGTTACCGCAACTTGGCCTTGCAGTTTTGGCCATAAAAGCCTCTCTGTTGTCGTCTGCCAAGCACAGTTCGTGTTAAGGTCTTGCAGAGCTAACAGTTTTTCTTAAATTTTCATTTTTCGCAATGCTGACACCATCAATGACATTGATTTTGATCCTTTTGGTGGTCGTTGTCTGTGGCTTGTCGGCGGAATTACCAGGAAATGCCTACTTGCCGCCGCCGCCAGTCTCGATAGCCACCGACGAGTCCTTGCTGTCTGCTCTCAATGGATTTTTGATCTTCGATAACTCACAGGACTTGCAGGACTCACAGAACTCTTTCGCCCGCTATGCCCCCGTTTTCGTGGACTATCCTGGCCTTCAGCAGCAGGAATATGCCTTGGACCTGCCCTTCAACTAGAACTAGACCCTAGTTGCTAGCGAAATGTGTATTACCCTTGGAAGTAAATAAAGGATATTGCATAAATCCAGGGAAGCAAAGTGATCCTAGTTTTTATTCTTTTTTCCTGTGAAGCGTGTGTGCAGCTTCGACTTGCTGCCGCATAGCCGCAACTTAATCCCCGACCTGTCCTTAGCCGTATCAGAAACTTTTCCCACTGCATCCGCACCCCCCAAAAAACGCCCTAGAGGACTGCCAAGGGTGTGTGTGTGTGTGTGTGTGTGCGGTTTTAATCAAGTTTCGCCACTTAAGTTTGTGCTCAGGTGGAAAACACTCAAAAGCCGCCTGACCGAACCGAACTCGAGCCTCGGAGCCCGCTTGAACCCCTTCTCTGCCCAGCCCGACGAAGTTTGAAGAGCTTTGCGACGCGTTGTTGCTGTCGAGTTTCGGTTTTTTGTTTTTTGTTTTTAATTTTTTTTTCCTTTTGTTTTGGGTTCTTGGGAGGGTGTGTACTCCACCTGTTACACATCTGTTGTTTGGCTTCCGGTGTGTGTGAGTGTGAGTGTGCCCCCGGCAACTAGCTGCAACTTCCGCTGGAACTTTAAAATCAATTAAGCTGAGTGCCAGCATGATTGGTCAAAATGATTGTGCATATGTCTTCGTCCCGTGGCACCATCAACTAATGCCATTTAAGCCATTTTTGGGCACAAAGAGGGTCATATTGTTTGGGGGGGAAAGAGGAAGGGGAAAGTTAATGAGGGGATTAGATCCTTTGCAGATGTATAAATATATTTTTAACAGCATTGAGCATCTAAAAGTACTTTTCAAATATATATTTGTACCACGAATTGTGCTATATTTTAATTTATCGATTTGAAATCGATTTTTTTTGCTTATAGATTTTGATTCTTATGATTTTATAATCAAAAACAAATATATTTTTGGTGAATTAAGATGGATTTTCCATTCGATTTTATGATTTACTTGCAAACTTCAAATTTTCTAAAATCTTTCTTCCTTCCTTCCAAATCTTCCTAAAGTTATTTTTATTTCTTGTTTTTTTGAGGCACAGTTGTATTAAAACAGCTGTTCTCCACAAGCCAGGCTTATAATATATATATATATAAGACCAGATCTATAGACATATACCATATATATAGTACTGATAGCGCCAATAAGTAAATAAATCATTTTATGAAAATCTTTCAGGCCACAAAGCCAAATTACTTGCCTCAAGAATGAGTTGTGGACGTGCCTGTGTGTTTGTGTTGCTAAGCCAATTGTCAAATTGACACACACACAAACACACACCGATAACATATGCTAGAGCGTGTGTGTGTGTGTGTGGGAGTGTTTTGTTGTAAGCTTCATTATTTGCCAAGTAAAAGTAATGAGACTTTTGTTGCCTTGTTGGGTTGCACATGAGTGCGCCTTCTATGAATTCTTTGTGTTTACACACACACAGAAAATAGGGTTCCACACAGACACACACTCACACTCACACTCGGGCGGAGTATCTGTGAGAGTGTTGGCCTTTTGTGTGTTGGACAAACAAAAGAGCAAAGCGTTGACAGCGGGAGAACGCACAGTGGGTTGCACAGTGGGTTAAATAAAAACAAATGTGTATGCTTTTACTCTTTAAAATTACATTTTACCATATACTTTTTTTCTATATACCAAGACTAGCCTATTTTCTCTCAGTGCATTGAAGCAACAAAGCTCAACAACTGTTGGCAGGAAAGTAAACAAAGTAAAAGCATTTGGAAATGCAGGAAATGAGCGGGTTTGGACTGCAATTTCACTGGCTAAGTTGCCGGGGGCCAAATGTGAGGACCTACTTCAACCCCCCTTTCCCCGTTTTTCGCGCAAAAGTAGGGGCCTTTTGGGAGTTAAAAGCGCTCTACTGGCTGCTGGCCAGCTTGCGATAAGAACCAGGACTGCTCTTCCACCCTAAAAGTGACGCCCAAATGCGCCCCATATTATCGATAGAAAATAAATTAATTTTCATAATAATTGACCCACACTTGACTTTGCCCCCAAGCACCCCTCTCCCCATGAAACACCAACGTTCGGGAACCAATTCACTGCATTGCCCTGGGCCTTTGGCAAAACCCCTTTTCGGAGCTGGGCGCCAATAATAATAACATTGTTAACACAACGTGCGCATGTAATAAAATCGTTTATTGAATTGGCCATAAATTTTCGCAGCTACAACAGCCGCAAAAGGCGCACAAGTCAAAAAGTTGCAGTCCATTGGCAGCAAGGGGTTAAAGGGGGAGTCCCCGCTGCTGCTGGTGCTGCTGCTGCTGCCTTTTGTGCGAACGCTTAGAGAGGGTTTTAGGGAGCGCATCAGGCCAGAAGGCAAAAGGCAAAAGGCAGGATAATGGAGGAATATCAAGGGAAATGAAGTGGAGGAGCAGGGGAAACCTGTGTGGGAAAAGCCAAGCGGAAAACTGGCTGGCTGCCTGGGTGTTTATCTCTATCCCAACGGGGAATATCCTTCACCTGTAAGCTGCAGCTACCTCAACAACTTGCTCAAATGCTCCTAGCACTCTCACTTGAGTGTAATGAGCCAGCTTAAGTAATTAAATTTGCAGTCAGCCAACGCTGCTTCCAACAATGATTACCAAGGTGTTTTAGGCCAGAATTAACTAAGGCTGTAACCAAGCAGAAAACAGCACACAGGTTTCTTTCTTTAAAAGCACAAGTTGAACAGAAAGATATGTAATCTTTTAAGATTACTTCCATTAATATGCGCCAGCGTTTCAAGAACCCAAAATAAATTGCATGTGGCGTCATTAATAAGCATAAAAGCGCCTCGAAAGAAGGATAAAAGGATGGAAAATAGCTGGGAAAGGGTGTAAAGAGGCGACTGCTTGTCCTGTCTCAAGGAGGCGAAAGAAGCGCTTAAAATGTTTTCGATGCTGTTCAATAATTCGCCGCAAAAGGACAACAGAGTGCCGGCAAGGACGTAAATGAGGACGAGGACGAGGACGAGAATGCGACAGCGACTAATGAGCTTGATGAACGAGCTGAGACTGAGCGAGAGGGAGAGATAAGACTTGCTTTCTTCTTTCCCCAAGCAGGACTCGTTTCTCAGCGTCACTTGTTTGCTTAAAAAATTGCCCGCGCTCAATGAAGTGATGTGTAAATAACGGTATTATATTTCAAAAGGCGCTCCAGCGGGTAAAAACCAGCTTGCAGCTCTCAATCCTCAAGTCCTGCAAGTCCCCATCCTCCTTGCTAATTATTGGATGGATATGCAACAGGAAGTGCAGATCCCCCCTGGGAGGGGGGGTGGTGCTCTATCTATCTAAGTGGCACAAAGGACATTCCACACGAGGACTTGCCAATGGTGAATAATGAATGGGATCAGGCGAAGGCAACAATAGACTCTCCCTGCCACTGCTTCTCCTTCCTAAGTCACATTTTTCTGCTCCCTTTCCTTGGCTCATTGTGGGCTTTTTCTTAAGGTAGCCTATGACTGATGCACTGAGGAAAATCGTACAGCGTTTTTGAAGATTACTAACATAGTGCTATTTTTAGAAAAAAACGTACTAATACTTACTTTACTCAACCTTATCTTTATTTTCCCTTAAAAATTTCTTCATTATATTTTAGTCAGTACATTTATGCTTGTAGTTTTTTCTGCCAGTGTGCAGGTATGCAATTCCATATTTTCCTGATTTAAATTTAAAAATTTTACAATTTTAAAGTCTGTATAAGTGGGCTTGTATTTTATTATATATATATTATATAATATTTTTAATTAAATATTTTCCTGTTACATCTATAACTCTAGTTTTTCTGGCAGTGTGCCCACGCTTCACTTTACTTTTAATATGTTAAACTGTGAGAGTTGACGACGCACAAAAGTACGGCATGCCAAGCATGTGGACCCATTACCCACCCATTTCCCCGCCCATTCCCCAACTAATGTGGAGTTCATAAAAAATGTAAAGAAAAGCGGTCAGGAGCAGGAGCTGAGGCAGGAGCTGAGGCAGGAGCAGGAGCATAGGAATGTGCGCAGATAGGACACAAAGCAAATGCACAAACTGTGAAACTGTAGCCAAGCACTTTTTGATTTATGGAGAGCCAAGCGGGACTAGGTTAGACAGAGGCGGGGTCCTTTTCCATGAGAGCGCAGTTTGGTCGGAAGTGTAGACAATTTGTTAGAATTTATACAAAAAATGCAGGCATGGAGTGGCGGCGAATTGCGAGTGGGTAAAAGTAGCAGCTAGAATATATATATATATGTATATATATTTAAGGCAAAAGGACCCGCTCCTTTTCGGCCATATAAAACATGAGAGGCATTTCATTTTAAAGCAGCTCAAACAAAACAAATGCCTGGGCTTTTGTGTGGACTTGAAACTAATGATTTTCACTTACCACAACGAGGGGAAAAGCTAGAGGAAAAGCTGGGGGAAAAGCCTGGGAAAGTACACACACACATGTACGGAATCTCTGCACAGATTTACATGACATTATGTCATTGTTGTTGCTGTCTGTTTTTATGACGTCAATTATGTTTATGAGTGTCTAAACAAAAAGTCGTCGACAAAGCCTTCAGCATTCCCGTTGTCCTTGCTATGCCTGCGAGGGGTGGACGGAGGTCCTGGGACTGTAGTTTGAGTTTAAGTGAATTTATTACCATGAGCAAAATTTATTTAAGCAGTCAAATGCACGTGAAGTGCATCTCAAGAAAGCTGTCACACTGTCTGCCTGCCCCTGCCCCTGCCCCAGTTGTGACGTCAAAGGAGCAGGATATGTGTAGCAAGATGCTGCCACTGCTGCTGTTTTTTTTTATGTCTGGCATTAGGGGTCTTATCGGGACTTTTAATAAGTAAATAAATATATGAAACTATTTTGTATAGTCTTCGAGAAATGCTTGAAAATTTAACGACTTTTAAGAGCTCCCAATTTAACGATAATTTTTCTTTATAGCTTACCAGTGACGTACCCTGGTGCAATGTCCTTGTGCCAATGACTGACATCCCTCGCACACACTCACTGCCCTCGCTCACTCGCAGGACACTCACACACGTGGCTCTGGGCTATGCAAATTCAAGTTTGCCGCTGCAGCTTCAAGCAGTTCAGTTGTCAGTAATTCCTGGCGAATGGCAGGCCAGGACATTTCACAGAGCATCAGCTTAGCGGCAAGGACATGACAGAGGATCGGAGCGGGAGCAGCAACTTCGTTGCCACCGTTCGCTACTGGAAATCAAATCAAATTCCCGACAAACATCAACAACAACCGGGACATGTCGGCGGGCATATGTGTGTGTGTGTGTGTGTGTCTGTGTGCAAGGACAGCCAGCCAGGATAATCAGTGTGATGGGGTTGGGGGGGGGGGGGAAGTTGAACAACAAGTTCCCGATTGCCTGTCTTGGCCAGAAATTACAATTTTTAATGCCAAATAATTTGGGCCGGCTGGCAGGCATTGCTTTTGGCTTAGTATTTTCTCCATTTTTTTTTTTTTTTTGCCCGTTAGCCATGACAATTTCCGGTGTCCTGTTTTTCTGTTAAATTTGATCTGTTTCCGGCCTTGTGTGTGTGTGTTAATTGGAGTTTAATATAAATGAAAATTTAGGAAAAAGCAACTCTGCTCTTTGTTATCGTTATCGATCAGGGCTTATCGGTGAATCGGCTAGCTAATTATTTATATATTTCCCTGGGATCTTTTCGGAGTGCGATTCCGTGTCTTTGGCGAAGCTTCTGGAGGGGGCGGAACAGAGAGCGCGCACCTACAATTTCCGCATGTCAACTGCACTTTGCATGAGTGCTCAGGCGGCGGCGGTGGGCGGGGCACACTACCCCCTACCCCCTACCCCTACCCCTAGCCCCGTTGGCCCGCTCTGCTGCCACATCAGCACTTCAACTTTTGGCTCCTCAACTTGGTTGTGCTTTTCCGCAGACCGACTCCAACCGAGCGTCATCATGTGGATCATCATCGTCGGCATGGTTCGCTTCCTTTACCGGAAAAGCGGCCCCGTCCGCCTCCCAGAAAATGTGTTGCTTCAAATACCCAGTACAATATGGAGAGCATTTTAATTTTAAGTTATTAAATTTAATATTATTTTGAAGATCAGTTACCTATTTATTTTCATATTCTGTTTACTTAAGCTATCGTTTTCAAATAATATCTTATTTATAGCCCAGCCTAAGAGTAGGCAATGCCTTTAGTCCAACGCATACAGGGTACTCCATAGTTGTGGCACACTTATTGTAACCGCTTCTGTTTTTTTTTTGCTTCTGTGTGGCATTTCCACTTGATTTACAAAACTCAACGCAACAACGGCTATGGGGCAAGTGGAGCAACAACAAAACCGCATTTGACTGACTGACGACTGACTGCCACGCCCCCTCAACCACACCCACCACGCCCACGTCACTGTCTGCTGTGTGTGTGTGTGTATGTGTGAGGGGTGGTGTGTCTGCCTGTTACGGAGTTGATTTATATGCACGTCGATTCGACGTAATTGAAGACGTGATCGAAATTCAAATTTTTGATTTTTAGAGCCCGTGACTGGATTGGCATTTGTACAAGGACCTTCCGCTGTCTCTACCCTTCGTCCTTTTCTCGTTGCCACTGCATTTGCCGCCGCCCACTTTTCACCCACTTTCCCATGGTCCTGGGCTTAATGTGATTTTGGTCTGTGAGTCGCTTCCTTGTCCCATGTATTTGCAATGAAATAATGTCCTTTTTTGTGACAGCTCCTTATTTTGGCAACAAGTAGTAGTAGTAGTTGTAGTAGTCGGATGCCAGGGATATATCTCTATATGCCGACAATACACTTCAAATAGGCACGGATTGGGGTTTTAGAACCTCGAAATGCTCTTAAATTATATAAAAATAATAGGAATTGGCAGTTATTTTTGCAAAAACTAAGGAGATTTAAAGAAAATGCATAGAAGCTAACTCGAACTTGAGGTACATTTTTACATATTGAGGAATTTTTTAAAATATATTTTTATTCGATAAAATTTATGCAAGAATATACCATATTTTTCCTCATATAATAGGAACCTCTTCGGTATGGGATTCTAGGGTATTATGGCTAGTATCTTTTGGGTTTCAAGTCCCCCTGTCTCATCCCCGCATCTCAATCTGTTTTTCATCCCAATCCCGGACTCTCTCAACTTCATTTTCCGTCATGGCATTTCCATTCCAAACTTTGTTAAATCAGCCATGAAAACGGATTGTCGTCTGTGCATTTTTGCGTTTCTTTGCTCATTTCATTGACTGACTGACTGACTGAGTGACTGAGTGAGTGAATGACTGACTGGCTGAGTGGCGTGGCCTGACAAAACGTGACCTGCTGTCATGTCTAACAGTTTTCAATAATAATGGCAACCCCCAAGCCCACCACCACCGCCTTTTGCTTATTAACACAGCCTGTCTTGGGGATTATGTCTCCTTCACTCACGCACACACACGGCCTCACAGCTGACATTAACTTCAACACCTGGTTTCCAGGTGTGTTTCACGAGGGGGAGCTGGGTGGGCGGGGAAGACCTGGCCCGCACTCATCCAGATGCTAATGGCTGTGTTGTCGACACTCCAGACATTTACTGGCTTTATGTGTCACCCGTTTGTTGCTTCTGCTCTAGCCTGTGCCACCTGCCCTGCCCCGCCCCCGAGCTGCCCACTTTTCCGCCCACTTTTTCACGTGTATTCCGCCTCAGTGTTGTTTTGCCTGGGAAAGTCCTGGGCTGTGACTTTTCTGTTACCCATCACAGTTTCTTTTTTTTTTTATGTATTAATAATATGTTTATTTATTATTATTATTATTATAAATGTAGAAATCGTCTTGGAATAATATAAAAAAAAATATATAAAAATACTTTTCAGTCTCGAAAGAGCTAAGTTAAATGAAATTAAATAAAAATGTGATTTCAGAAAATCACTGGTGACTTCACAGGTTCTTCGGTGAACTGTTTCCTCTGCCTAAAACGTATTGTGCTTTTGTCTAGGGCTGCATTTGTGTTAATATTTACATAATTGTGGTTAGAAGTAGCTTTTAAGATGTTTTTAACTGGCATATGGAGGGGGGAAGGTGGAAAGCGGGCTGTGCTTCTGTGGGCTTTTGTTTTCCTCCCTTTGAGTAGGGGGAATCCCCGGCTATCCCCCAGTACAGACAAATGTCAGAATCCGTTTTATTGCCAAAGTCCCCTGCCATGTGGGGGGGTCCCCTTCCTCCCACCCCCCCTTAATGGCTTGACATTTTAATAAAGAGCCTGTTTTAAGGGGCAGAGGGGCAACAACAACTTTAGCTATTTCGGTTTGTTTTGGCCACACACGCCGCACAACAAAAGCTGCCATTTTTCACTATTTACACACACAGAGAGACAGAAGAAGAGAAACAAAAATGCTGCAGAAATATTTTTGGCAAACCTCAAACATTTCATTTTGCATTTTTCAGCAACTCTTTTTTCCTATTTTTTTGTCGGCTTCATATATCTATCGTATATCGTATCTCATCTCGGCTTTTTTGCCTGCATTTTCAGATGAATTTGTTGGCAAAATTGTTTCGGCTTTTAAAATATTGAAGAGCTAGGAGAGCTGGAGGGGCAACCCAACCCCCCCGGCTCCAGCATCCGTTTGTGTTTAGTTTAGTTAGCTGCTTCCCCCTCTGATAAAATGTTTGTTGGCTTCTCACAGGACCAAAGTCCTTACCCCTAAAACCCGTTAAGCCCCCGCCTTGTTAGCCATCGTTTATGTGTGTGCGTGGGCGTGGCACTTGATGTGCTGCAACTTTTGTTGTTGGCAGCCACAGAAACTTTAACTTTGCCGGCAACTTGTTTCAACGCTTCCATCAGTGGGTTAAGGCAGGGGAAAGCAAGGGTTAAGGGGGTCGCCTGGTCAGCCGCACAAGGCAAAATTGTGGCCGAGAAAGCTGCAGAAGCGCCACAAAGCGAGGAATAAGTGATAATGGCCAGAATCTAAGCGGAAACGGATTACGGAAATTCTTGGGAGGCGAAGGGGGGGGTGAAAGTTGGGCAAAGATTTCTTTGAAAAGTAACTGTCATAAGGGAAGGGGAAACTGAATAAAAATGTATAGAATTTACCTATAAGAATTAAAGTAGCTCTCTTGTATTTTAATAATTTTTAAGGCCAACTTCTTGTTGTTGTTGGTATTCTTGTTGCCAAGTGTCATTAATTCCTTTCAAAGCCCAAACATATTGCTTAGCTAAACCTTCATTTACAGCACTCAATTATCTCTGGGTCTGTGCAATTCCAACTGTCAGTTTAGGCCAACAAAAATGAGAAGGAAACCCGGAATCGGTGGCTCTGGCCGAACAATTTGCGGCAATTACCGTGGCGATTAAAGAGTTTCCACGGAAAAGCGGCACAGCAAAAGCTGAGGGAAAGTTTTTGGAGCAGAGCAGAGCAGAGCAGCTGGCGCGCAATAAACGTAATCAAATTTAATTTCAACAAATTGCTTTTGAATTACGCGACGCGACCTTCGCTGGCGCCGCTCAAGCGCAAAAGAGTTGGAAAATTGTTAAAATAATAATAACTTTTCCACTGAGCCATTGCCACCCTTTCGATATGTGTGTGTGTGTGTGTGTGTGGTTGTGCCGCAGAACAATTGCCGCAATAACAGCAGCAATTTGCTCACCGCCCACGCGGCGTATACGTAATCATAAAAATTATTACTCATTCGCCCCGTCAGACACCGACACAGATTGCCCGGCTGCCTGGCAATGCTAACTTGACGGTAGTTGGAGCAAGCTCTGGCTCTGGCTCTGGCTATGTTCCTAATAAACAAATTAATTTGATTAAAGCCGGAATGCAAACTTTTCATTACAAGTTGGCAAAAGCAAACTCGCCGGTCTTCTGCTGATGTGGGAAAGCCAATATCCTGCTTGAAGTTACTTAATGAAATTGGTTTAAGTATCTAAAAAATACTTGTTTATTTCTTAAATGATAATTTCCAGTAAGCATTGGCCGAGAAGGATTTACTTTGTGGATGACAACATTGGAAAATCCTAGGTTATTCAAAGGCTAAGCCTGTAAATCGATATTGTTTCACTTATTCATGTATATAATTGATGAGAAAACAAAGTTAACTATTGTTTTTCTATATGGAAATTTAAATAAATTTTAAGAAAAAATAATCGTTCAGAAAAACAAAGTTAATTGTGGGTTTTGTGTGAGGAAATTGAAATAAATAAATGAATATATATTTGCAAAATTGGCCCCTGATTTTGGCTTTGATAAAACTTTGCAAAAATCATCAGGCACCCATGTCCCGCTGGGCGTTTGCCTTCATTTAAGCCACAAAGCTGGGCGTTTCATCAATTCCGGGTGGTGGAAATGCAACTGGAAAGCTGCTAATTAAGGCTTTGACAACGATTGCTCTGGAGTGTTTTTTGCTGTTGTTTTTCCCAGGTAATTTACATGTAAACAAATATTTATTCCTTTTTTTTTTTTTCAAAGCCAGCTTAATATTGCTAAGGATAATCAAGGGGTATATATGTCTGCGACAAGCTAATTTTTAAAATGTTTAAAAATATGTAATTAATTATTTAAAAATAATAATTCATATAAAATTGCAAAAGTTTAAGAATAAAAAATATTAATACGTATTTGTAAAGATCTTGGGGTGTCTTACAAAATTCTACACCTATTTCTAGGCATAAAATACAAAAATTCAATTTAATTTTCACGATGTTAGACATTGTAAGCATAATTTCTGATACATTCCGATTAATTACATTTAAATGAATTCTCAGCAAGCAGCTGCCTGAAAATATGCAACGATTTGTGGGTGTTCACCGGTCGGGACACTCTTCGCCGGCCCTCTCACTTGTTTCTCTTTCAGTTTAAGCCATCATCAACTGACAATTTTGCGGTACTCACTCCCGGCTCTCGCCCGGCTCGTTGCACATTTACATTTTGGCCAAAAGGCGGGACTGGAGGGTCGAAAAAGTCAAACTAATCTAACAACTGCTAACAATAAGAACCAGATTTTGCCCCTACTGCCCTTCTACTTCTATTTGTTGTTTGTTTTTTTTTTTTTACGCCAAGGGCAGCCACCGGTTTTCCCCGGCATTTCCCTTCCGCCGCCGCCGACGGCATTTTCCCGGCTTTGTGTTAGTTGCTTTAACAAAGCATTTTGTAGTTGGCAAATATATCTGTTTGCAGGCACATACATATATACATGTCGTCGAGTTGGTTGCTAAGTGCAAATTTAGAATGCTTGTTGCTATGGCAACAGAAT
>JAEIIJ010007314.1:0-21608 GCA_018904815.1 Drosophila ogumai
TGAATTTGCGATAGTTAGTAATTCAGTCGTTCAGTCGTCAAGGGAATAAATTCATTCAGTCGTATTTGGCGATTTTTTAACAAAAATATTGAAGAAAAAATATATAAACAATATTGAAAGTCGATATTTTTAGTTATATATAAATATTTTATCAATTATATATTTTATAAATATTTTATCAATCAAAACGATATATTTACAATTTTGCACAACCGTATGCATTCAGGCGACAAGGGAATACCCTGAATAGCTTTTAAAGCTTTTACGACACGAAGAGATGGCAGGACTGTTCGTCAGCCCTCGGCCCAGTTCGGCTCGAGAAGAAACCTATAAATACATGTGCAAGCCAGCCATTCGCAAAGAAATTTGAAATTTTTAAAAACAGTTGCGGGTGTAGGTATTTTTATTTTCTAAAATAAAAAAAGTTGTAAACAAATAAACACAACTGTGTACTAAACATTCGCCGGTTGCAAAGCTTAAAATTCTATTGATTTATTAAATAATTTTTCGTTTTTGCCAATTAGGAAATTAAAAATACCACATTTCCCGCTTCCAAACAATTCCCAACAACAAATATCACGGAATTAAGTTTCTTCCAAAATTTATTATGATTTAATATCAACATTGCTCGCAGAAAAATAAAATAAAATACATGAGTTTGAGGAAATCGGTCGATTCAGAAAAATAGTTTATTAACAAACAAAAGGCAATGCATCCGTGAGGCGGAGTTTCGGCGACGAAGCAGGGGAAGCAGAAGGAGCGACCAAAGAACGGCGAAAGGCGTGCAAGGCAGAAGTAACAGTTCCTGGCACGGCGGTGTTCGAGTGTGTGAGTGCAGAATAGTAAAAAGTAAAAATGTGCTTGGCGGACGACGACAAAAGGAACGGGATGCGATTGCGGATGCAGAATTAAAATTAAATTCACACGAATTTATGCGCAAGGCGCGTGTTTTCGGCAGAGTCCTGGGTATGTATAGGTGCTACGGGTGTGTGCCGTCTGTGCATGTGTGTGTGTGTGTATTGGGGAGCCGGCACAACAATTTGTTGACTGAAAATCGGCGTAGGAATAGGGCCGCGGCTCAATGTCATTCCATCTCGTTCTAACAGTGCGTATTTTACAACCTGCTACTAGTACTAGTATTTGCCGTTGTTCCTCCTCATACGCTTTTTGCTTTTCGGCTCACGTCATCTCTGTGGTAGGAACAACGACAACGTCGACGACGGCAACAACAAGAACAACCAATCGCCGCCTCAACTACACACTTATTCTTACTACCCATTATTATACGCACAGAGAGGGACGACCGAGTGCGAGCGGGCGCGAGAGAGGGAGCACGAGACAGGGCTTGGCATCCATCTCGAAAAGCTGCGATGGAGCCATTTTCCAACTCCAACTCATTTCACGCTGATTTATGGCTCTAATAATAGGTTCGCTCAACACACAGCTTCCGCTATCCGGCGAAAGGATTACCACCCGGAGGATAATGCATAGTTGGTGCGCTTGGAGCCGCAAAACGACGGCTCCAAAGTAAACGCCAATGGATTACAGTTAATTACAATTGGTGAGAGTGAGAGGGCTACGCCTTGATCGATTTACGGCACTTAACGCTAAAATGCGTACGCGTGTGTTTTTGTGCTCCTTGCGCTCGCTCCACTGATTTGGATCAAAAAAGGAGGGCAGTTTTCGGGGGTCGGGGAAACTACAAAGGGCCGGCGAGGCGTACTATCATCCATTATCCATTATTTATTCGAGCTTATGCTAATTGTATGTGTCTGCCTTTCAGGTCTTTGGAAATTTGCATCGTTGACGAGGCGGAATAATGAATCGATGACTATTTACTGCTGATACGGCCACATCTGCCAGCTGTCTTTGGGCCTCTCCTCTCACTCACTCGCATATCCTGTGGAGCCAAAAAAAAGTCAACCGAAATTCCCCAACAACTATAACGGCAACGAGGCCCCAGGCTTTACACGGAGTCCAACTCGAACTTAAACCGCAACGAACTCAAACCTGCGCAGGAGATAAGGGGAAACAGAGCGAGTGGGAGCTTGCGAGAGAGAGCCAAGTTCGCGCAAGGACTCTCTGCGGGCAGAGGGAGTGGGCCGGCACGACGCGGAAGTGGTGACATCTGTTTTGGCGCTTTGTCAGTTGCGGATGCTGCCGAACGCCAACACGAAGGCAGACGAGCAAACGAACCGAGCACCAACACCAACGAGCAGGAGCGCAACGTGAACAAGTGTGGAAATTGGAATTTTTATTCAAAACAATGCCCCTGCTGCAACAGGTATGTAAATAATAATAAAACCCATTCGCACTCCAGAGCGGTAATTGAAACGCTCACGTACGAGTTCGACTGAAGTCGCAAAACGAGACGACGAAGCGAGGCAGCGGTCGCGAGAGAGGGCTTGCATGGATTACGGAGAGAGCGCATCAGCTGTCCCGGCCTTTGGGCTCACCTACCCAATTTGGGAGTCGCAACTCGCGAGTGGCTGGCGGGCTGGCTGGATATGATCCTAATAGGATTAGTGCCCAACTTTACGCCTCACTTCTGAGAGTTTGCCACCTTGTTCGTCCTGCCGTCTGCTGCACATTATGAGTAGTTAAATTCGATTAAACTTGCGGCGTTTTGTCCGCCAGACGCTGCAGCGCCTCTCCGTCGTCCTTGTCGTCAGTCCTTTGTGGCGCGGGGGCGGGTAATTTCATGGGCGTAGCTGTGTAATTGTACTCTTTGTTGCGCAAAATAGTTGCGTGATTTAATTTCGCTCGCCTTTATATGTTTTTTAATTCACTTAAATGAAATGATTCGATTAGGACTCGCAGAGCGAGTGGCAACATAAATGGAGAGAACGCTAGGAAGCGGCAAAGTGGTTGTTACACTGCCAAAATAATATTATCCATAAATAGGATTATGGATTGAGTAAACGCATTTTTCAATGTTCTTAAAGTTCAAGAAGGCTTTAAGCATTATAGACGATTAGAGTGATTTTCTTTCTTTTAGTTCTATTAATTCTATATACAACTTTAGAATCACCTTTAATAATATTCTTTAGCAATTGGGCTTAAACATTTAATTTGAATTGGTATCTCTCAGTTGAAATATTCGTCACACAATCAAATGACTCACTAGAAGTCTTTACCCTTATCCCAAATGATTACTTGTCCCATCCTGACAACCACTTTATCCCCTTTAAAATTAATTGTTCTTCCTGACAATATCCTAGATGGATATCAATACACATCAAATGATGTCAGATATGGCAATTGCCCTTCACCCCACATATGAATATAATGATTACAATGTATTTTATGCTGTGATACGCATATGCTAACCAAGCCATCACAGCTAAGCCCATCTCCCGACCCTCGACTAGATTTAAACGGTCCTGAAGCGACTGTCAATATGTGTGACAGGTTTTTTAAGATGCTTCGCCTTTGGAGCACTTGGTCCCATTGTTGGCTGCGTCTTTGCCTCCCGTTTATATCTTTGCCACGTCTTCCTACTTCTGAAAAAGTTTCTCATTGTCGACTGTGACAGGAGACCCGGGCCCCGTCTATTGCTCATCATTCAGGCATTTGACGACAGACGACGACGCACAGGGGTTGAGGAAAAGCTGCCTTGACTACGTCAATGGATTGGTGGGGATGGCACAGGAGGAGGACCTCAAGGAGGCCGGGGAAGCTGCATCCATGGCCCGAGTTGGCTGACAATGGAGCTGCGCATTTGTTACAATGTTTACACAAATATTTAAGGATAATCCGACGATTTCAAAGGGGTTATTATGCAATTTTTCTTTTTATTTTATTGTGGCTGCTAGCAGCAGCAGCAGCAAAATGGGGGGAAAAAAAAATCAAAATAGACCCAACTGAATAACTAAATGCAAAATGTCAATTTCGTCGTGTAAGCAGAGTCCATCCCCCCTTCGTCGGCAGGGGATCTATGGCTGTATATTCATATTTATTTGCTGGTAATGTCTAAAATGCGTCTACTTCATGGCAACGTGGCGTGTACTTAATGTCCTTCTCCCATCTGCATCTCCCTTGCTTATATATATTTGTAGTATTTATATTTTTGCATTCATTTCCATTGCGCCATTGCCCGCTGTTTAAACTGCCTATAAATAATGTGGGGGGTCCACAACGGAAAATTTGTCGGTCATAAGAAATGCTGAACATTTTATGTGCCATTTTAAGCCGTGGGATGTGTGTGATATGTGTTTTTGCGCTGTAGCGTCCTGCTCTGCATCCAAAGCATATTCATATCCTGCTGTGGCATCATTTCATAGAGCATTTTCTTTTATTGTTTGGGAGTGCAAGTGGAGTTCAGCGCCAGTTCGGCCCTTCAATTGACTTTTCTAAGATGTAAAAATACTTTAACAGTTTAATTAATTTTAAGGAAAATTTCTGATCATTTTAAGCATGAGAAAAATTGGCTTCTAATGCCTCAAGGAGCCATTAAAACCAGTTCCACTCTGCCTAAACGGCCAGAAAGTGCCTGCATGCAATTGCCAGTTATTAGCCGTCTCAAGTTTGATTTTGAGATTGAAAATCATTGGGATTATTCAAACCCGAACTCGAGGGAAATACTAGAGGCTGTGAAGTAGAGGAAAGAAGAATCATTTGAAGCAAATCATTGCGCTGGGCGGCATTAACAGTTGGTTATGTATACTTAAGTATATGCCGCAGGCTGTCTACGCCAACTAGGGATGTCCACCTCGGCCTCTCAGTCCCAGTAACGGATCCAGTCCCAATCCCAGTCCTGCCACTGCTCCTGCCCAGACTATTGGAATGTCTCGACATTTCGCGCAAATGCCAAAAGTACAAGGCGGCCAAGGCGTCTTCCAACAATGCGGTGGCAGCCGGCAGCCCCAGGGTACATCATTAAAATGTCGATACCAAGCAAATCACACGCCCGCCGCCAGCGAGAAGGATAACAACTGCAGCAGCAGCAGCAGCAACAACAATGGGAAAATATCAACCAGGGTGCGTTTGTTGCGCTGCGGTGGGTGGAGTTGGCGGTGGCGTATTAGGGCGTAGCCCAGTGCAATATGAGCCTCTGGCATTTAACAAAAATGAGAAAAAAATAAAAAAAAAGAAATAAAAACGGGGAGGGGGAAAAACAGCAGCAAATGGGAGAAAAATGAAAAAAGAAAATAACTAAAAAACAGAAAACGAGTGCAAAATTCAATTGAATTTACTTCGCCAGACGTCGCACAATACTCGGCTCAACTAGCATTTAATGCATTGGCAGTGCGGCATGCGTTGTGGTGCACCCGCTATCCCCATCACCCCTGACCCGCTGAACTGGCCGCCTCAACCTTTCCTCTCCTCGGCAACTTTGTGGTTGAACGGATGACGAAAGGTGGCTGAGGGTATCTGGCTTTCGGCGGAGAGCATAGGCGGTGCGGCGGCATATAGACAATGCTGTTGCGTTATCATTAAAAGCGAACAAAAATGCGGCAAAAGAAAATAGAAGCAAATAGCAATGAGCAGAGCAGCAACATCAACAACATCGCCCACAACAACAACAACAACAAAAGGCAAACCACAAAAGGCCAGCACCCAGCTGGAGTCGCCTCTTGTTTTCCATACTCTCGCAGAGGTTCCTGCAACTCTGTTGTGACTTTTAGAACGCCCACAAGGAGGCAGTCTGTCCTCACAGAATCCGCACAGCGTTTTCATTACAACTTGTCATAAAATGGACTTTGTTTGCCCCAAGAAGCAATAATTCTAAGCTTCTTTTTATTTTTAAATTCCAAAGAATAAGTATGCACATTGTTGTCAGGATTATAAGCTGCAAATGCTTGGACCTCGAAAGTAAAGCTATGCTTAACGCTTTTGCGAATTAAAATAATGTTTTGCCAAAGAGATGTAAATTGTTAAAATACATTTTAGAACTGAAAGTGTATTTCTAGTTCGACTCGATAAAGTGGCTTAAAATTACTGGTTATATATTTTATGTAAAATCCAGACCATGCTACCTTTAGAATGAATATAAAATAATGTAGAGACTATCTGGTACTATAAGACCAGCAGAGGTCAGTCTGTGCCTTAAATTAGAAAAAACAAAAATATAAACTTTCTGCCAGCAACTTGTTACTCTATCAAATGTAGCATACTTTTTCGGGAACGTCCAATAAACAGCATCTATTATTTCGCTTTATTATGGGGTTTATTTTCGTTTCCTTAATTTCATTAAGAAGTATATAATATTTCGTATTCGAGCCTCTTCCCTTTGCTTTTAAAAGTTGGATGGGTTTCTGTTTTTTAACCAGGCCCGGCAAAATGGAAAATGGTGCCTTTTTGCCTCGTGGGCTGCCTAAAAAATGCGCAGCATGCATCCTGTGGTGGCTGCTCCTGCCACCCGAAAGTAGGAGCGATGGAAGCATCCCCAGAAGCGGGATGTGGGCGCAGTATAGGCCCACCAACGGCAGATATAAAAAAGATCCGCAGATCCAACAGCAGATAATACAGTGCGGAAAAAGCGCGTGTTTTATTTCCACTTAGCACTCACACACGTACTAAAACGTGCTTGTATTGAATGCCTGTTGACGGCTGCTTGGCCCGTCCCTCCCACTTTTGGAGCCACCGCCCTCCTTTCCCCACGAGAGAGAAACAATAACAACGGCGGCAACAAAGCGCCGAGAATCGGAAATGTTGCCGTTGAAACTGAAATGTCGCTACGCTTCTCTCGTTTGTTTGTCGTTGTAAAGAGCAGGCTGGAAGGGGGATGGCTACGCCCATGCAAAGGCTGCTGCTGTCAGAGACTTGCCTGAATTACGATATTGTTATTATTAAATGGATGGGCTGCATGCGAAAGGAAGCTGCAACTGCGACTGACTCCGCTATAAGGAGAACAAGTAGGAAACTGACAGGGGAGAAAGAGGGATCACACAGAAGACGCAAAAGGAAGCAACCTTTGGCAAGTCGAAGTTGTTGTACCCTAGCCCTGTACATAATGTATATGGAAACCTTCTACAAGGCTTGCCGTCTGATCAACAATACAATTACTTTCGGGCAAAGCTGCCTACCTCTGAATAAAATATTAAAAAGCTTTACAAATATCTAAAATACATTTTGCAAAGATTGAATGAATGATTGCAATGATTTATGAACTGGGTATCCTACGGTCGGAGCACTTAGCAATATCATTATATTCTGGAGCCTCTAAAGTCGTCAGGGAAGACGTCTGCTGGCGCTTTGATAGTTGAGTTTTGATCCAGAAAGGCATTTAATGTCTTGTTTTCATATTGCACTCAACACAAACACAAAACAACAACGCATTCGAGTGCCTGAGAGCATGCAGCAGCAGTTATGTAAATATGAATGCGACACATCGCGTCAAAGCTAAAATCGACTTTTGAGCCTGATGAAATGGCACTCGACATGCTCAGACTCAATTTAATTTGCCCAGGCATTGGCATTTAATGAAATGCACGACAGCAGCTGCTGGCAAAAGGAGGAGCAGGAGCAGAGGCAGTCGGAGGAGGCGGCACGACAGCAGGAGCTGTGACCCAACTGTCGTTGCATTCTCGTAGGCGCAGCAATTACGTGCCACTGCATTAGGAGTCAGCCCAAGGTGGGCAGGAGGAGGCAAAGTCTGATGTCCTGCAGGCATTTGCATCTTATCGAATCCTTTGGCCTGCGGACAAAGTTCTGCCCAAGGTGACTCGTTTCCGGTGAATGGTTTTTAATTTGCAAACATTAAACGCTTCCCGTCTTCGCCAGCTGCGCGTTCTTAGTCGAGCTACGTGTATCGGATTATACTTATTAGGTGTTGGACACCTTTCCAGGTATTCAAATTCCGGATCTTAAGACAGTATCAAGTTCTTAAATTCGATTGAAATACTAGCAGTGAAGTTACGATATTCTTCCTCACAATTTAAACTTGAAATATGTAGATGTATAGATAGTAAAGATGCCTCTCTATTAGGTTTCCCCTTTGGCACATCAATAAAATCCCTCAATTTGTAGATCAGAGTTCCGTAAATTGTCCAGGCTAAACCTACTCAGCGGATGTATTGAACGGAGTTGCCTTCGAGGGGACTTAAACACTCGCCACGTAATATGCAAACACTCTATTACCGCTGGCAAATTCAAATGCATTCGGCCATAACTCTTATCCTTTATGGACTTGCCAGCCCCGCCAGTTCTCTGCCCCCTTTATGATTCCCTTTTCGCCCACAAGTTGGCAACATGTAATCGGCCATAAAAAATTACAACTGTGCATTAACCTCTGGCTGCGGTCATCGGAAGGGGAACAGCGTGGAGGGACAGAGGGAAATCGAAACGAAACGAATCGAATGAAGTGGCCCCGGGGGTAGGGACAGGATGCCGGGAGCTTGGAGTGGCGGCGACGACAAGGACAACATCGTTATTGAACGCTTATCACTACATGCCATCAAATTTTAATGCCGAAAACCCTTTGGGCCAGAGCTCCAGAAGCATTGGTAAAGGATGTGGATGTGAATGCGGATGCGGAACAGGGATAGCAGTACTGGGGGGCAGCAAAACATCTAATAAGTGTTGTAAGCGATGCAAACATAATAATTTGTATGACTTCTGAAAGCAGAAACTTGTAATTTTGCAGAGGCCCTGGCCCCGGAAACGCTCTCCTCACTCCCAATCCCCCCTTCCTCCTTGTGCATCCCCATGTGTGAGTGTGTCCGCCGTTAAAATGCAGGCCAGACCCAGGACGAAATCCCAGAGCCAGTGGCCCAGGCAAATCGCTTGCCAAAAATAAAATTCAAGAAAACCCAAAGAAAATGGCCAACCGGCTGAGGATGAGAAAAGGAGAACGTACAAAAGCCAAGTCAAATGGACATTGGATAAATAACTACTGAGTTATGGGTGGCCAGGCTCTTTAGCCCCTTGGCTGACATCGCCTTTGGATGGGACGCAAAGAGATGCCGAATATCTCCATGTAGCAATCGGCTGGCAGTGCGGACGAAGGGCAACTCTCGGTCACAGCAGCAGGGCAGCAACGCCACTGAATCAAATTTTGCAAATCCTCGACGACAAAAGACAAGCAGCAGCAGGAGCAGCAGAGCAGCAGGAGAAAAAGCCGCTGAAACAGAGGCATCGATATAGTGGATGATGGCCTGCAGAAGGAGCTTGTCCTGGGGTGTCGAGAATAGAGCAGTCAATAGGCCAGAGTGTTATCTCTGCGTCAATGGGGTGGTTAAGATTTTTTGTCGTATTCAATTTCATTTTTTATGGGCTTTTTTTTGTGGAAGAAATACGGATGAGAAGCATTGACCGGGTATTGGTGCTTGATTGAGCTATTACTATGCTAAAACGAGAACTACGTGTTGCTTTAAATATGTTGAAGCAGATCGTAGAATTGTAGTTTATCGGTATATTTGAGAATTTTCCCACAAATCCCCCAAATTCAAAACTTTAAAAGATTTTTCTAATATCCAATAGGGGATTCCAAAGTATAGCTGCACTGCCCAAAAGAGCATCTTCAATTCGTTTTCAAGGCAATGGCCTTTCGTCCTCGTTAGTATCTTTGACGCCTTTTCCATTTCCGACAGCGAAAGCTTTTAGCGTCTTACTGGCATTTCGGACGACGGATCCTTAGAAGGATGCGGATGCGGCCTCGGCATTACAATATAGCTTGAAGACTATTTGTAATTTGCATTCATTGACGCCGCCTTTTTTTTATCGCCTGCCACAAGTTGTAACTGTGTGTGTGGGTGGCGGTGTGACGTATGAGCGCTAAAAACAAAGTCTGAAATCCCCACCCGTGCTCTTGGTTGTGTGTCAACAGGCCACAATGCCGCGCCTCTCAGTCGAGCAGAGAGTTGTCCGGTAGTCGGATCCCCCCACATTTCACCCGCTTCCTGACTCAGCCGAAAGGATGTGCCGGAGTGGGAGAGCCGGCGGGCGGATGATTGCCGTGCGTGTGTGGGGATGCTCGTGCCATTTCCGACTTTGCACGTACCTTCATCAAGTTGTCATTCAATTTTTAAATCCATAGCAAGTTTTGTACTTAACATAGTTGTGACAAGTTGACAAAGACTAAGGAAGCCGTCGACTGTCGCTCCATTGCCGGCATTCAAAACTTGCCACCGCCGCCGCCGCCACCAAGTGGAAGTTCTTTACATTCCCTTCGACTTGTCAAGTCTCTTGTGTGGCGGTAGATCTTTAACTTTTGTACCCGAACCATTTACCAGATCTCTTTGTGGGATGGGCCCGAAAAATCGCATCATTTCCACTCACTACACGCCTGCAAAAATCATGTTTTTGAAAGTTAATTAAACTTTTGGATGAAAGAAGAGATTAAACGATAAACGATTGTCACTGTTGATCGGGTTTACCAATGCTAAACCGTTCGTTTATTTACATTTGAAGGACATAGAATATTATCAATATTTATACACTAAAATGGGTCTCTTTTTTAACTCTTTTAATGGATTTAAAAATTAAGTACTGTTTCTTTAATTCAAACTATTTTTGTAATATAAATGCCGATACATATAGGGATAAAAATTACTAAGCTCAGGTTGTATAGATACATTTATTTGCCATTTTTCGGCTAAGGAAGTCCCTAAAAACCGAATCAATTATGTTACATTTCCCTTTTGCTAACCCACTGATTCACATAGACAATCAAGAAGCGTATCCCTTCTGGGTAACTGGAGCAACTCCTTCGCTCGCACCCACTTATCATCATCATCTGACCATTGACCGTCGCCATCGCCCACCGACAATGACTTGTTGCCTTGGCTTTGGCACATTTAGCTTTGCTTCATCCTCATCGTCCTCCTTCTCCTCATCCAACCCAGTCACCAGGCTCTTCGTTCTCTTTCTGTGTGCCGTCACTCTCCGTACCGAATCGTTGGCTTTCGTTACGTTCCTTTCCATTTCGCGGGCCGCATTAATCCGGCGTAATGAGTTGTACGCCATTTTGCTCTAAATTGTTTGGTGAGTGCCTGATAACAATATTTGCACTAATTTGGCATTTTTAAGTGTGCTCCACTGACACTTGATGCGCTTTTAATTGCGCCCAGGCGCTCGAGAGTGCTTCAGAGGAGTGCGAGGTGAAGGAGGTGTGGACGAGAAAGGCGGATGTGCGGGTGTTCGTGGTAGTGCGAGTGCGACAAGGGTGCCGGAAAATGGGAAAAGCATGGTGCGGTGGTGCTGTCTCCTTGTGGCTGTCCTCGTGCGGTTGCATCCGCATCCTCATCCCCTTGGCGCCCGCCTGGCATGTGGCAAGAAATGTGAAAGATAAACGATTCATTAGTTGCTGCCTCTGGAGGCGGGAAAACTCCTGTCCTTTGCCACCTGACATACCAAAAAAAAGGGGAGACTGGGAGACAATAAAACTTTCACCAACTGCCGCCTGCTTTTATTGCAACTTGAGTGCAAATCTCTTGCTTGATGTCATCGCTCTACGTTTCGTCTTTATTTCCATTTTATGGCAGCGCTTCAGTGCAAATCTCCAGCTTGATGTCATCCTTCTGCGTTCTCTTTTTAATTTCCAGTACGACACCCCCGATTGCTCCGGAACTGGCGGCAACATGCGAGCCCTAAGCGGTGGATCCACCACGACGGAGCTGCTGCAAAAGCACTCGATCAGTTCCTTCCTCGACCATCATCACCAGCAGCAGCAACAGCAGCACGATCTTCTGGGTAGATGTACCGACGATGGACTGATATCTTTTATAAACGGTGAGTTTTGCACCGCTTTTACAAAATAAATTAGTTTTAGTGTTAGAAATAAATTAGTTTTAGTGTTTAGTGTTAGTTCAATATCAAATATTTCTTTTACTTTGCTGCCAAAGTCCCATATGGACGCACAAAATTCATATCAATACTTTTTTACTTTTAGAAGCCGGCACACATACATGCACAATTCGTAGTCTAATTTCACATTGTTATTAAGTTTCATTAGACACGTTGTTTTAAGCTGGCCTCGAGAACCCGAAGACTCGAGTGGTGGGCTTTCAAAAATTTCCCCTAACGTTTGGACCTTAAATTGTCAACATAAGTACCCGCAATAACGAAGCCAGAATCAAATTTTTAAGTACCACTAAAATTTTAAATACAAGCTCGAAATTGTTTCTTGTCTACAAAAGAAAAGAAAGTTAAGGAAAGACCGAAATGTGTACCAGCTCGAAGAAACAAATCGCTGAAGCAGAAGAGTTCCATTGCGCCAATAGCCTCCGATCCACTGTAGCACCTATGCTGGGCCTAGAGACGGTCTACATTGGTAAACAGATGCCGCAGAAATCCTTTGAATTTGAGACCAGCAGCGGCGAAAGCAGCGGCGATGGCAGCAGCACCGACAGCAGTTGCAACAACAGTGCCAAGGACCTTGACAGCCTGGCGGCTGCTGGCTACGGAGGTCAGAATTTGGCCCAAGACAGCAGCAACAGCAATGGGGAAAGTATCAACAGCAGCAGCAAGAGCAACCCGAGCAACATGGACAACACAAACAGCAACTGCAGTACGCCTAATTTATTAGCAGTTTTTCGAATATTTGCAAAGTGCTTGAGGGGCAATAGTTTTGATTTATCGAGGGCTGGGCAAACTTTACGATAATTGTTGACATTGCACTCACCCTCGCCCCTACTCTCTCCCTCTCTCTACCAACCCAGATCCAATCACACTGAACGATCTGCTTGGCCTCTGTGGCAGTGGTGGCAATGGAGTCGTCGGAATTGGCCAAAACCCCTCGACATCTTCAATGGGAGGAGGAGGAGGAGCAGCTGCAGCAGGAGCTACTACGGTTGGAACAGCAACGGGAACAGGAACAGGAGTAGGATCGGGACTAGGATCGGGCCAGGGAGGAGCCAACTGCCCCGCAAGCCAAACTCCCGGCAGCTTTGGTGGCAACGGCAGCAGCAGCGGAGGCGTCAACAATCTGCTGCTCGCCAGCGCTGCTGCCGCTGCCGCTGTCGCCGCGTCTGCCGGTGATGGCATCCAACTTTCCCCCAACGCGGCGGTCTATGCTCCACTCACGCCCAGTTCCACTCAGTCCTCGGCATCGCCGGGCACCAAGTCATCCAGTTTCGACTACTTTCAGGTAAGGCCAGGCGCTTGTGTTTCGCCGTCGTTTGATGCCTGTCCCCTCTTTGGCTGGGACTTGTCTCTAACTGCACTCAATTTGCACCTAATTCTTCTAACTTTTTGCTTGTACTCCGTATCTATCCCCCCGCCCGTGTGTCTCACCCGTGGACTATATTAACCGTCTTATGATTTCGAACTTTTACCTTCTGTCTGTCTCTGTCTCTCTAAGTTTTGTGAGTGGGTCAAATCTAATATTTTTATGCGCAAAATAGCAATATTGAATCTAAGTTAAAGTTTAAAATTAATCAATTAATTGAATATATATTTGTTTCATACAATAATAAAACATTTAATAATGAAAATTTACTTTTCGAAAATAGCAAAGGAATTTTCAAGTGTTTTTAGACCCACTTCACTCGGTGTTTTTCCTTTTCAATATAACCTTGCAGAAGCTCACAAAGTTAACCCCGAGATTCGTTTAGAATTTTCTTAACCAAAATATAAAAAATATAAACTCGGAATACAAAAAAAATGTTATAGTGACAAATGCAAGAGTATGTGCAACTTCGTTATGACGAAGTTATTGGTTATCGTTACCACCGTTGTTGTTTCCTTTCCTCTTTTTAATTTATTTGTTGTTGTTTCCATTCTTTCTTTCTTTTTTGGGTGAATTGGCGAACTTAGTTTGAAAATGTTGCACAAAGTAACCCACTTAAGGCTTTCCAAAGAACAAACATCAGCTTCGATTGCTCTGCACCTTTATCGCCAAGTACGCCTACATCTATTTACAATCGCTCCTTTCACAGTTCACCTTTAGTCAGGTAATAACCAATGTGATATGCGGCACCCGCCCCCTAATCCTAATTGATCACATTGACTAATCAAACTCCGTTGCCTTACCCTAACCCTTCCAGTGACAGCAGCAACTCCTCTAACGGCAATGGCCTCTCCATGGACTCCATCAACATGCTCTACCAGCAGCAACAACAGCAACAACAGCAGCAGCAGCAACAGCAGCACCAGCAGCAGCATCAGGGATACACCAGCTTGGGCCACTCCACGGGCAGTGGCCTGGGACTGAGCCTGGCAAATGCCTCAACGCGCTCAAACTCGCCGGAGAGCCAGAACAGCAGTCAGTCGATTAGCGAGACCAACCTACTAGACATGATTGTAAGTCATTTTTATTATACCTCTGCAGCGTATTATAATTTTAATCAGAAGCTTGAAACGCAACAAAGCTTGAAACGACCCCATAAATCATATATATTCTTGATCAGCATTAACAGGCGAGTTTTTCTAGACATGTCGGAGAGAAAACTAATTTTTTAAATTTTTTCCAAAATTTGATAAGGGGTAACATTAAAATTTTAAAAAATATCAAAAAATTTTGATTTCTTAAAATTTTAAATTCGGTATGCAGTTTTTTTAAATGAATAAAAACTAACAAAGAACCGCTTTCCGAATTGAAATTATTGCATTTTTGGCTTAGTTATGATAGTTTTCAATTGTAACCTGCAAGGGTATACAAACTTTGGCTGGCCAAAGTTAGCTTTCTCTCTTGTTTTTATTTATCTTAATTCATAAATGTAATTAAATTTCATTGAGTCAAGCCACTCAGGGTTTTTCATTCAAAGTAAACGAAAATTTTGGTTACAACTAATATTTGTCCAGAAAAAAGAAACACACAAAATACTATGTTTTAAATTTTTACGTAAGGACAACCAATGGCTAATGTTTTAAGTTTGGTAAGATTATCAGACTTGCAAACAGGATAGAAATCTGATTTCTTTAAATTTTAAAGTATTAAATTAAGAATTAAAAGATGAGATTCCAGAGTTAAAAGATATATAGATAGATTGAATAATCCATCGATAATAATCGATAATAATATCGAATCATGCTCCGATTCCTAGCTGATAATTTCGATTCTCCTATCTTTCGTTTGCACATTTGTATACAACATTTTGTATACATTTCCGTTTTATTGAAAAGCTGCTTTATTATTACTAATATATTATTATATTAAATTAAATATAATATAATACATATTTAAAAAATGCAATCAACATGTCTTTCAGAACTTGCTGTCGGTTAATAGCAACAAATTGGCTTCAATGCAGCAACAACAGCACCATCAGCAGCAGCAGCAGCAGCAACACCAACACCAGCTGCAGCAGCAATACGCCAACATGAGCAGGAACTACGAGCAGCAGATGACCAACAATGGAGGTCAGCACCAGCAGCAGCAGCACGGTTTCGAGCTGAATGGCATTGGCAATGTCAGCGGGGAGAACTGCCTTGGTCAATGCAGCCTGGACAACTTTGCCAGCGTGGATATGGAACTAGCCAAATTGCAGAACTTGCAACGCATCAACACACTGAAGCTGCTGCAGGCGCAGACGCAGCAGATGCCGCTGCTCAACCAATTGCTGCAGAGCTATGCTGGTAGCACCATAGGCAGCGTAACGGGAAGTAGCCTCAACAGTCTTATAGGTATGGGAGGACCAACGACCAACGGCATAACCATGTCGGATATGACAGGTGGTGGCACCGGTACCGGAGTCGTCGGCACTAACGATGGTCATCTGGATCGCGTGGCAAAGTTCCACAGGAGCTCGGCGGCTCTATGTGACGCCACATGTACCTGGAGCGGACAGCTGCCGCCGCGCTCGCACCGCATGCTGAACTATTCGCCCAAAGTATTCCTCGGAGGCATTCCCTGGGACATCAGTGAGCAGTCGCTAATCCAGATCTTTAAGCCCTTCGGCTCCATCAAGTGAGAGAGCGCCGTGTAGCATTATAACCGAATTTCTAACTAAACCCCAAATCCCGATTTCGGCAGAGTGGAGTGGCCCGGAAAGGAGCAGCAAGCTGCGCAGCCCAAGGGCTATGTGTACATAATCTTTGAGTCTGACAAGCAGGTCAAGGCCCTACTCTCTGCGTGTGTGGTCCAGGTGGATGACTCGCACAGCGGCAGCAACTATTTTTTCAAGATCTCCTCGCGTCGCATCAAGTCTAAGGACGTGAGTATTCAAGTCTAATGAAGTCGAAGCCAAGTCTCTACAAATAAGAAATTTGTTTCTTATCAAAACAGGTGGAAGTCATTCCATGGATAATTGCCGACTCCAACTTTGTGCGCTCAAGTTCCCAGAAGCTAGATCCCACTAAGACCGTATTTGTTGGCGCCCTGCATGGCAAGTTAACGGCCGAGGGGCTGGGCAAAATCATGGATGATCTGTTCGATGGTGTGTTGTATGCTGGCATTGACACGGACAAATACAAGTACCCCATAGGATCGGGACGCGTGACCTTTAGTAACTTTCGCTCCTACATGAAGGCTGTCTCGGCCGCTTTCATAGAGATTCGAACCACAAAGTTTACCAAAAAGGTGCAGGTAGATCCGTATTTGGAGGATGCTTTGTGCTCAATATGCGGTGTTCAACACGGTCCCTACTATTGTCGAGAGTTGTCTTGTTTCCGGTGGGTGTACCTAACTATAGACATTTTAAAGAAGGTTTAATTAATTAATTTTGTATTTTTTTTAGATACTTTTGCCGCAGTTGCTGGCAATGGCAGCACAGCTGTGACATTGTCAAAAACCATAAGCCCTTGACACGCAATTCCAAGTCGCAGAGCCTGGTTGGCATCGGTCCATCCTCATCGACTGTGTCGCTGGCCTCGTCCAGCCACAGTATGAGCGAGAACAAGATGCCGCATCACCACCAGCAACATCAGATCCAACAGCAGCAGAAGCACCATCATATCCAACAGCAGCAGCATTCGCAACAGTCTCACAATCTCAACTTGATGGGTAATCCCGGATCCGGCAATGCTGCAGCCATGTATAACTTTCAACAACAGCGGCAAAAGCAGCACAATCATCCGGCGATCTAGACGACAGCTTAAGCCTTTATCAGCACCATTTTGCGGATGCGGAATTTTGGACTTTTAGTGGCAGAGACCCGGGCTCGTCATCATCTTCATCCTCATTATTGTGAACACAGTTTTATTGATGTGTGTATATTAGATCGGTAGGATATGATGAAGCTTACACTTTGAATTTCCTTGAAGGCAATTAGTGTTGGTCGATGACCTCCCCCCATACTATTTTTTTGATAATCATGCTTACATATCAGCATTTGGAGCTGGCATTCGAATGCTAAACGAATGGATACGTGAAATGGTCGCCCCCAACAGTACACTTGTTAGTTTCTTGGCTAAGAAAGCTATTTTCTTATTTGTACAATGTTTAATTTTAAGTAACTGGAAGATTAGGCAGATGAGAGATTCTTTTTTTTTTGTTATGTTTTGCGCTATTACTGAGGAATTTTACATGGTTTCTTTTTACATAGCTAAGCCCCCAAAGCCCCCCGAGTTGAAATGATTATTATTTTGGATTGTCCGTTAAGCGTTTATCAGGGAATTTCAATTTTTAAAGACATTTTTAAAAATTGTAAATTCATTTAACTCAACACCAACCCAAGTCCCCTTATATTTTTGTTACTCGAATTGAATTTTGTTACGAACCTGAGTTATTATTATATATATTTTGTATAGTTTTTGTTCTGGATTAGTTCTAAGCTCATTATCAATGTTGAACATTAAGGCGATAGCCGATTGATTGATTGATTGTTGAACTTTGTTTTAAGGCTTTATCATTCCTAGGCTTTTTTGGCCTTTCCACACCAGTTTTAGAGCTCCGCTCGGCACTAGGCTTATAATTTATGTCCAGCACTCATTTCCATGTATTTTGAGAACGGATCTCAAGCGCCGCCTATATATTAACTATATTTAAAATACTCACACTTGTATGTAGCCACATAGTATTACGCAAGGCCTTAACTTTATTTCAAAGTTACTCATTTTGTACACCTAACACACGCATAGTGAAAATAACCTTAAACTCTATACTTAAACCAAAACCTAACGAACGAACGCGAACTCTAAATTCAATCATATTCTCGAAACAAAACCACAAATATATATAACAAATCGCTTTTGACTTTGCCTTTGGTTTCATTACAAGCTTAACACCTAACACTAACCTTGCGCTTCCCATGCTGATTGTTGCTCCTAAGCTAACCAAGTTAACCAAGTTAAGAAACTAGAACTAGTCTAATATCAACATTTAAATTCAAACGAATTTAAGCATAAAAACAATCAAATTACTTTACCGAAACAACTGAATACTCGGAAAGACAGAAGACAGAGAGAGCAACCAATGTAATCGAGTATTTCATTGACGGGTGTTATGTGTCATTTTAACGCCTAGGCATTAATTGTTTTTAGCATTATCTCGTACATCACACATTTACACACACGCATTACGATGAACCTACAGGGATTTTAAGGTAGTCTTCAAAAGAAACAAATATGAAAAACCATGTAATTATAACAAGTAAAGAACGAGGAGCGAAATAGTTGAATTTGTTTAGTTTTTAATGTATCGATTTGCTGCGAGAATAAGCAATTTTTAAAGTACTCGAGGGATTGCGGGTCTAGGCAAATCAAGGATGCCTCTTAGTGTAACGGTTTCTGTTGTAGCGCCTATATACCTAGCTTAGTTTCCTTTGGCCAGGACCAGTTGTTCGCACTGTCCTGGTCGGTGTGTATGATTAGCAATAAACACAAGCCCAGGCCCACAAGTGCAGTGTGCATTGTTACTAACCATTTACCATAAACATATATGTACGTTACCTATCTACACACATAAATAATGCCTTCGATTAGGAGAGAGGAGAACCCAAAACCAAACCCAAACCCAAACCAAGAAGAAATCACCCACTTAAATCGCTTTAATGCCAACCACAAATCAAAAAGCTTATTGACTACTTTTAATGCAATCGCAAAGAATTGTAAAGTATTGCCTACCAAGTGGAATCAGTGTGGCATTGGTACTAGATCATAGAAAGTAAATGGATATCAGGTGTGTGGAGAAACATAAAGGAATGTCTTATTACCCTCGAACGGCGTAAAGTATTCTCTCAAAGTAAGAGGAATACCACGAATACATAGTATATATTTTAAAGCCAATGTTGGATAATGGAGAATACCTTAACCTAAGCTAGACAAACTGTAAATATATACGGATAAAATGGTGCTTTAGCTAAATTATTAGTAATCGTAAGACTTACCTTGGATAGGACAACATTAATGCTCCAAAACTGCAACAGCAAAAGACCTTATTTCACTTTTTAAATTTATTTTTTAGCCTTTATAATGAAACTAATTAGGTAGCAATACCATTCTTTTATTGAGAAAATCAGATAAATGTTTCGAATCTATGGGATACATCAACGTGTTTTTAGGCTCACATTTCGAATAACTAAAATACACTTATATACCTACACACACACACACACACACACTCGCACACTTGCATACACATATTCGTAAACAATTTTAAATAACTCTAAAATTTACCATATTTTTACTAACCAAAAGAGAATAACAAATGAAAGAAGAAGGCCAAGCAGGGTGACTTTTAAATGGAACTTTTTAAGGCTATAATATTTCGGCAAGAAGCAATTAGCGACTCAATCTCAGTTTTACTTTAACGTTTTTAACGCTTTTACAGGCTTAAGAACAAACAGAATGTGAATTTTAAATTAACACTTACACATCACATACAAGTTTTAAACTTTTTCACACGGCTTTTCCACTCGATTACCATGAAGTTTTTATTTTCAAGTCGAAATCAACCTAAAGGAGAGATTAACAAATGTATCAAAAAATATAATGTTTAAACGAAATGTAAAGGAACCAAAATCGAACGCTTCCCACGCAAAAACCGATAATATTAAATTTTAGCAAAGTAAAGCAGAAAATATTAAGAAAAAAAAAGCAAGGCGTAATTACTAGGCAACAATTCAACATAATTAACAATCCAAAAAACATATATTTAAAATAAACACACACATATTTTACTGATTTATCTTACGTCTCTACTTTTAAGGCTATCTACACATTAAACAGAGTAAAAATTATTTTTAAAAGCATACAAAATGGGGAGCGCGGAATATCTCTACCTATGCCCCGATATCTCCAACACACACTCATTAAATAACCTCTCTCTATACTGTACTCTAAACTAACTGCATACTAAAAATACTCGTATTCGAAACCCTATAACAGATATTTTTACTATCGTATTACTCATTGTACTGTCAACTGTATTCAAAGACAACACACAAGTGAACATGTGAGACACATTTTGGGGGAACATTAAGCAAGAACTTTGCAAATTGAATTTTAAACCAACAATATTTGCTCGGCAAATGTGTTACCAGTTAGGCCTAAGCGTAGCGATAAGGGATAAGAGAATGCAATAAGAACGGTTTTTAAAAAGACTATTATACAACCTATATATATACACCACAAGGAATATATAATAACGATAATTCAGAAAGGAATACTAAGCTTTTAATGCAATAATCAAATACCACATATACTATATACATACATGCATATATATATATTTTAATAATTACTTGCGGGGCAACCGCATTCGTATACCGTTATTATAGCCAAGAAGCGTAAGGATATTTAGAAGAATATTTAGTAGCGGGCGCCGGATCCTTGAGCGGATATGGTGGCCCAACTAATTGATTTTCCCACCTTATATAGGAATATAAACAAAAAAATTACTGCAGTGCCATTTTAAATAGCTTCCAATAAGTAAAATTATATATACAAATACATAAATATTTATAAAATACAAGGCATATATTAGTACGTACATAAATACTAGTACAATGTGGTTCCTAGTTCTTAGAGGCCTCCGGGAAAGCACAACCTATTCGCTCCTTCAAGAGTGAAGAAGGAAAAGAATTAAAAGAAGAATCCTGCGAAAAGTCGGGTTGAATACTTGGAAGGCCTCTTCTAATTTCGAACACGACAATGTACACGCAATATAAATTCATACAAATATAGATATATACCTATTTATGTACCAATAATTATTATATATTGTTATGAGCAAGAGTTCAAATTGCATTATGGTTATAACAAAAAAGGAAAAAAAAAACTAAGACAGATTCACACTTACACACAACAACTACAAAAGCAAATGGAACAATGTTGAACATATTTTGAGTGCGTGGAAATTTTTTGGGAACTTTTTGAAGCTTTTTTTTTGTAAATGGAGAGCGACGATCTTCAATCGAATATGCAAAACAGAAGAAAAAATATTAAATGTAATAATTATAAAAGCAGAATACAACTCCTGTAGCTAGGTATATTATCGAAAATTAACAAATCCCTGAACTAGTATATCTCTATATCAAAATAACGAGAATTTTAATAAACGCGCCGCACCTAATAGACAGCAGATATAATAATAAAACTATAACAACTTCATTCATACTTCGTACATCTAAAGAGCTTACCAAAGGAAGCGGCGGCAGTCAGGCGGAGCGAAAAACTAGCAAACTGTTAATATTTACCCGGCAAAGAAATTGTAAAAACAGAAACAAAACATATATTATATATTTACTAACGAATGTTATTTTTAACCATTACAACAGGTCATGTAATCTATAAATCCAATTATTTAGCCTGGAATCATGCATAACAAGTATAATATCAGACATACA
>JAEIIJ010007318.1:0-23677 GCA_018904815.1 Drosophila ogumai
TCAGCTCTAATTGGAGGCGGCCAGGGCTGCCTCACCACTTATACCTACCTACCTACCTAGACCTAAATTTTGTATTATCTAAAATATTATAAAGAATATATATTGTATATTTTAAAATGTTTAAATATTTAACGTCACTTTTAATTCCAAATTAGTAGAAAGATATAACTACTTGCATTGTTTTTTTACGATTTTCAATTAAATCTTGCAAAATTATAAAAATTTACTGGCTGATCTTGAACTTTATGTAAGAAAAACTTTTGTATGTGCTGTTTTACCACCTATCCACCCTTAAATCTATTTTTTCTTAATACCAATACAATCTGGATCTATGTTATGGTATGAACATAATTTTTAATAATATTATATAAGGCAAATATTTTCATTTAAAAACTATACTTTTTCTCTGCCTGATCTTCACGATAAGCATATGTTTGATTGCAACCCTTTCTTTCGTTCGTTCCCCTAACAAAATTTCTGGCAAACGTAGTCAGTTTTGAATTCAGTTAGGAACATGCAATTACACGAAAGGATACCGGTATGAGCACACATCCTGCTCATGCTCCTTATCTGCATCTCTGGCTGCTGGACGAGCACCAGCAGCATCTGCAGCATGTGCAACTCGCATTTATTCCTGGCCCCCAGGAAGCAGGTTTTTGTGAGGCTATTCCAGCCTTCTCGTTAAGTCATTTAAATTAGATTGCATTTTTGGGCCAACGTGCTCCGCATATTCGATTATTTGGACACTGTGGCAGGCACAAACCAGCAGTTAAAACATAAAAATAGTAACATTTTGATTGAAATTTGGCTTGCAATACATTAAAATTAAAATACGAGGCGAAAGCTTGCTAATGTTTACACAAAAAAAATAGTTATAAATCTAAATTCTGAAACTTTTAGTTGCGTTTGGCAATAAAACGCACGAGTTTGTTGATGTTTACGCTAACGTAATATTTATAAATATTAATTCTGCAACTTTTAGTTACATTCTGTAATAAAAAAGAATCCCCACAACCTCTGGCATTTATAAAAAATATAAAAAGCAGACGGGAGCCCCCAAAAAAAAAAATAAAGAGGGCGAAATACAAGTGTAAAGGCAGGACAATACGCCACAGCTCTAGACACAAAGGACATGCAGGCATGATTTTTATGAGCTTGTATTTATGTGATTTCCTTATATCCCTGCGGTGGAGGCCCTGTGATGGCCATGGGTCCTGCCGCCAGGACACAACACACACAGGCACACAACAATAGCGGCAAGTGGAATATATGAAATGAAATTGCTTCCCATATTGCTCACTCTTCTCCGCACAGATTGAGGTACGTACACATGCTCTGGTACATTTATGGTTATTAAATTGCATAAAGGGCGCACTTCTCTGCAGAAATAAAATATCTAACTATTCGATTTTGCAGTTCCCCTAAGGGTTAAAGAGTATCTTCCACTTAAATGAGAAATAATTAACAGTTTAATCCATCGATTTGGCTCATTAATTTAATAGTAGTAACAATGGCCTCCTGCACTTCTGTAATTACCCGCATTCTCAATAATTTTGTTTAATAACAAAGCATCCTTAAGTGGATTTCACGAATTATTTAATGCCACTTAAAAAGACGAAACCCCTTTTTATTTCCTTTTGTTTATGGCCGATTTTAAATGGCACAACAATAGTCCCTTCGTCCGAGTATCCTTTGTGTTGTTACAAAATAATCGTAACTTTTATTAATTGACACGACAACTGCTTGTGCCGGATTTTTGAATTTTAAATAATTCCCTTTGATGGCAGAGCCACTTCCACGATGGCAGTTTAATTGTGCGGCCAGACTGCGGGGCAATAAAATAATTTTACGATCCTTTTCCTGGCCACCATCACCTTCCCCCTCCCCACACCGAGACGAGAAACAAGTGAAAAAGTTTGAGTTGATTTCCCAGCAAAGGAAAATCCCTCCAGGAGTGGCCTGCATTTTCCCTCCATCTTGTCCTTATGGCCTGCATTTTGTGGCTGACATTTTGTCCCAACAAAAAGTCGAGAAAATGGGAAGCTGATGGCAGTCGGTGGTTCCCTTATGACGGGAACTCCTCTTCGGCTTTGCCCACACATCATTTAGTCACACTGGCAAGTAAATGTCAATACATATGGTTACATGGAACACGGAGCACGGCGAACGAGTGCACACCTGCCAGGTGCTGCGCAAATAGAGCAGAAGGACTGCTCCCAAGTAGATAGTCTACTTTTAAGGTTTATTGAACCGTTAGAAAAGGAAAAGTGAGCTAAAGGATATGAAACGCACATTTTAAACCAACAACTAAAATGTTTTTAAGTTTAAACACATATAAAAATACATGAAACAGGGAGTAAAGTGAGTTTATTCGATTTTTTATTGGTTTTCTTTGGAGAAGTCTTGAATCAGCATAGCAACTGTGGAGAAGCGGTAGCTATATGGGTTTGTTTAGGTAAAACACATGTTATATTATATATCAATATATGCTTATCAACATATAGAACATTTATTCATTTATTTCCATTCCTTTTATTAAATGAGAATCGAAGAAAAACGCTCTGAAGTGCCCTTTAAATTACTCATACGCAGTGTGGTCATGATCAAATATTATTCTAATAATATTTTAATTTAGCTTCGGCGTAGATAATAAATTATTCAGTAACTTGGTATTATAGCCATAATATCTACTCTTATTTGTACACTTTTCTTGCTTAAAAAACTCTGTAAAATTAATAATAAAAGTGCAAATAATAAGATATAAATCTCTATAAATCCATAGATATAAATCTCCCCTCTCGACATATAATAAGTGCTTAAATTTGTATTTATTTTTTCAAAGTACTCTGACACTTAATTGTTGTATCAGGATAAACTCCCCCATCCCCATCCCCCTCCCCCGAAAATTCCTGGGCATTATTGTCGTGTTTTGCTTGTACAGAATGGGAACAGCAGCATGACCAAGTAATGCTAGGCATAATCATAAAAATCCCCGGAGCGTTGACTGGCGACGCCTTAAAGCCGCAACCACAACAGAGTACCAGGACTCAGCTCGGCAGACCCAGCATCCTGAATCGCACAGGATGTGCTCCGGCTTGGTGTCAGCAGATTAACATGAAGGCCACGCGACGCCTAGCTCGCTCACTCTTGGCCATGATTTAATTAAAGTCTACATGTGCTAAGTAGATTTTATTCTTTGCTTGCTTATTTGGTTTATTTGCCTATTTTCTGGCATCTCTTCTACGCTTTCCGCCTGCTGGCCATAATTGATTTAGGCATTTACTGCATTAAGCGGCCCCGTCGAGTCTTCCTCATATACTGGGTATTATTTTAAGAGGGAAAAGAGAAATTTACTTTGATTTGAACAAGCAAATGTGGACTGTAGGCTGAAGGCTACCCAAACTCAAACAAACTCAGTCAATAGCATACTTATTTAAATTATTATCTAAAAGCTAATTAATGTAAACACAAAACTTGGCAATAAGAGATGTAGGAGGTTTATTCTTAGTGTATATAATGCAATACAAGGCCAAACCCTCACATTTCATTGGTAATTGTATAATAACTCGAATAATCTACACATGTAGGGCTTAATTATATTTCCTTAATTAAAGGTATATTGCCAACTTACATAACGAGTTAATTCCAAGTGGCTGCTGCTGCTGCTGTTGCTCCTGCATTGCCCAAGTTTTCGAAATGCTTATAATTATCACGATAATTGGCGTAAGGATGCAGCCCAAGCACTTGCCTGGCGTGGCCATGGTCCTTCTGATAATTATTGTTTATTAACTTTGAGTTATTCAATTCATTCAAAAGCGCCGGTTTGAAGGTAATTTTACACCTTTATCTCGAATATTTTTGGCTCACATTACTTGAAATGATTTGACAAAAGGCAGCAGAAGGCTCTAGAGTCCATTCTGGAAAGAGAGGAAATCATTTAAGGCAATTAGTGAAAATATTTCATATTAATTAAAAGTTAATTGATGGCCTTTTCAAATTATTTTGTTAGTTTGTTCCATAAATAGTATTTATTTTGTGGCTTTAAGCAAGTGCTTTGTAATCATTTAATGTTATTTATTCCATTTATTCCACTCATAAAAATATTTCCTTTCATTTTTTAATTTAAGGGCGAATTGCACTTCTTTGCAAAGAACGAAACCCGGAATTTTTAGGTTTTAAATTTAAGGTAAACATTGTTATGAGTGTAGATTTTTACGTTTGGTTTGCGATGATTGAAAAGATCATCAATTAAACTTAAGGAAAAGAGGGCTCTTGTTGAAAATTTCCTTTAGTTATTTATTTAAGTTAATGAACTGATAGAAAATAATATTCAAAGCAGAACCTCATACCTGAACTAGGGGGCTTTAAGTATGTTAAAGGTAAATCTCAAAAAAAATTATACAATTTCAAATAAAATAAACCTACAAATATAAATACAACACAAATAAGTGAAACGTTATCGCATGTTTGACCTGCATCAAAATCAATACTGAACATAATTTAATTTCAACAAACAGCGATATTAACCAAGGACCTTCGTCCGTAACAAATGGCTCCCCCATTCGCATCATTTATCCCGTATCAAATAGCTGTCGCATTAATTTTTTTCTCTGTTGTTTATGTTTGTTAAGCCCCCATATATATTGTGTGTGTGTTCGATGGCGAGTTGCTTATCGCGGACATGTCACGTGGCTGTCCATGTTCTTGTCCTTGGAAGCTTTATCCCAATGCTAACAACTGCATTAATATTTACCTCCCGCATGGAGCCTGTTTAAATAGTTTTTTATTGTTGCACCATTAAGGTGACTGAGTGTGTGCGTTGCAGCCTTGATCACTTGCAAAGGCCAAAATCCAATTAAAATGTTAATTTTCGCAGCACAAACGGCGGCAAAAGTGAAATTTTGACCCAGGAAAATCGCTGCCAAAGAGAAGACTTTGTTGCTGGAATCTCTCAGGTAATCACAGCATTTAAATGTTGCTTTTTTTAATGTTGTAATGAGCTGTTTGTTGCCACGCCAATCACAAAATGTGTGCGTGTGGCTATAAAATTAAACTGGAATCCGGCTTACAGTGCAGCTGGTTGCTATTGTTGTTACCACTTCCATTGATTGTTAATTGCATTTTGCGGTTTTTACCTTTGCCTGTGGTAGACGCTAATTTTGACACATCTAAGAAGCTTATTCTACTATTTGGTTGTAATTAACTCTAGGCCTTCATGTGTCGAGTCGAGCCCACTTTGCCCACGTGAGTGCGTATCGCCTCGTCTGGCTTTTGTCTCCTTTTGTCTACTGCCAGGCATAAATACAAGTTAATTAAACAAACCAGCCAGGCTGGGGCCTGGCCTGCACATTAATCACCTGGACACTGGCCGAAAAGCCACACAAAAACCACCTGGAGACCACTTGATCTCTCTTAAAGGTACAGAATTCCCACAAAACCGAAAAGGAAAAAAAAACCCATCGAAGCAAATTCAATTAGAATGAACACGAAGGAGCAAGCATTTCGATTTCAATGTCCTCTTTTGAGATTGTCTAACTCACAGGACATATGTCCTGCGCCTAGAAGATTAATGAGCGACACGCTCATCTACTTCCATTCTCTCAAGCGACACTTAATTAATCGCCAGGAAGGGGGAAGTCACGAAGGCGCAGACGAGGTCCTTGGCCTGCGTTTATTATAGCCTTTAAAGCTTCCCCTGGAAAATATGCTCATTTAAATTTAAGAAAGAATAATGAGAAACTCAAAGGATCTTAGGAATAAAGAAGAATCCTTTCAACTCTTCAACATTATTTGCTTTCGACTGAAGCTTTTAAGTTTTTTTAACTACTTATGAAGAGAGTTTCGATACTGAAGAAAACTTTTTAAGAAACCATTTAAGATGGGAATTTTAGCTAAAGTATTTTGACATTAATTTCTGAATAATTAAAACTAAACATATTTAGCAACTTCCTCAGGAATGTCAGCTTTTAACATTCATATAAATAAATTAAATTAAATCAGCAACTTCAAAATAGCCCAAAGCAACTCCCAAATGAGGCAAACTTCCAAGTGCCCATAAACGAATATGTTGCAAAAAATAAATCAAAATAAATTGGCCCACCAACAGGTCTTCCTCAACTTTTATTCCTTTGAGAGAGCAAAAAAAACCCCATTGGGACTGGGCATCATCATCGTCAGCATTAAATTGGTCAATCAATTGGATGTACTATACATATCAGTAAAAGTTGAAGAAAGTTTAAAACTACACTTATTATCGGCGGCTTGTGGAAACTTTATTTTCCGACCAATTTCTGCGAAACTTTTAAAGGCCCCTTCCCGTCTCCTTGGAATTAATTACACGCCCTCACTTTTCGTTTTGGCCACAAGAACGAACTCATGAGAAGAAAATCAGGGCTCATTTCAAAGTCAATCCATAACACACGTGCTCATTAGGTCGCGGGAAAACTTGAAGCAACTTCAAAAGCAGATAAGGTGTAGAGCGAAAAAGAGAGAACTTTTGAGAAAAACTTTCACCTGAACAGGGAAAAACTTTGATTTGAGTCCAAGACAAAAAAGTAAAAAAACAAAAAAATACAAATACAAATACAAATTTGGTGCGGAAAACTCTCCCGGCTTGCCTTTGTTTATGCAACTGACACAGAAATTTGAGCAGAAAATATGTGGGATTTGTTTTCCTCTCGAAGTGAAAAAGTTTCCTCGAGAAACTCCGAGTAACAAATGCATTTTCGATTAGTCCTAAATCACGTCGCGCGGCTGTCTGGATTCATTTCCGATGGGAAGTCCATGCTGGACCTCTGATTTATCTGCGGTTTCCTGAGAACAACTGAAAGGGAATTTAAGATTTTAAATAAAAGACTTACTTGTGCTTCAAAAATCCAATGATATGACTTCAAAGCCTGGACTTTGGAACAATATCCTTTCGCTAGCCGCCTAAAGCGGCCTCCTGTCGAAAAAAACTTCACTATATTTTCTTTCTAAGCACTTTACACTGAGGGAAATTCGAGACACCGCTTTATACCCGTTTGATAGTGTCAGTTTTGAGACGACCAAAAGCCGCAACGCGTTGCGTGGATCTTGAGACGGCGCTGCTTTCCGCGACAAACCACAACACCAACCGTAACGAAAGCGGCAACTACGATATCCTTCCGATGCGAGCGATAAGGAGTCGTCGGAACCACAGCCGCGCCAAAGGATAAACACGTGCGCCTCGACTTGAAATCCATTCGATACTGCGGCAGCCGAGGACAGGAGCTTTTCCGTATTGTTGTTTCTCGGGACGAAGCCAGGTTTCGCCAAAAGGACGATGCCCGTACGAGTCCTGCTTTGCGGCGAATTCAGAAAGGTCCCGGTATTTTAAGGGGGATTTCCGAAAAGGAGAAACTTGAAAAACCTTTTTAAATCAAATTTATTTGATATTTTAAATAATTATAAAAATTAAATATTCTCTTTTTAAAGTGTCAGTAGGAGTCCTGCGTTGCGGCGAATTGGGTAAGTCCCGGTATTTTAAGGAGCTTATCCGAAATGGAGAAACTTAAAAACAAATTAATTGAATATTTTAAATAAATATAAATATTTAGTGGTATATTATTTAGGGGGAAATATTTAAAGCAGTTTGTTTTATTAATATAAAACAAAAACATTCAAATAAAATGGTTTAATCTTATAATTAAAATTGGCTACAATTTTTTGGGTTTTAATTAAGTTTTAAAAATTACTTTTTAAAATAAATATTCAAAATACTACTTTAAATATTTCCCCCTAAATAATATCCCACTAAAAAACATAGAAAACAGTTCGTAATCTCAAGGGATATATTACAGCTTGAAAAGGGGAAATATGCTCTGCTTGATAATAAACTGCTTTAAAATACGCTTATTTTAGCGAGAAATTTAGTCTGCTTTAAATTAACCACTGCTTACAAGTAGACTGCTTTGAAGTACAATTATTTAACGGGAAATCTAGATGCATATAGTTTCAAACATAAAAAAAAAAACCTACTAAAACCATCAAATATAGCCACTTAAAATTAAGCAAATTTAATTAATATTTATTATAAAATGATTTGTCTACCCATTTCGGCTTCAAGTCCTCCCATTTCCCAGAATAAAATAAAACTTTGAATTATTTACTCGACTTCACGTTTTTTCAACTTTATATTTATTCATGCAAAATCGTGTATTCCTTTAAATATACAAATGAGATTTTAAAATCAAAAGGGTTTGGCGCGCATGTGAAACAAGGATCCGACTAAAACGCGCTATATTTAAGCAAAGTCTTGAGAAATGCACACACTTTGGACACAAAGGGGAAAAAAACTATATACTAAAAGTAAATATATAGTTGTATAAAAAACTTGTTGAATCTATTGCTTGCCTTCAAAATGCAATTGGAATTGTTAAGTTCTCAGATAACACAATTTCGAGTAAACGCTTCGCGCATTGCCACACATAAACGATCTTAAATAATTACAATTACGAACTCTTTTTGTTTACAACGGCTTGAGGGAAACAGAAATTTAAAAAAAATTTTTCTCGTCCCGGAGAAAAGATATTTAAACGGTTGTTTTCGGTTTTTTTTTTTTTCCTTTTTTTTAACTAACATAATAATTCGATATAGAGGTTGGAATTTACTAGATTTTTTCTGTTAGTGTACACTATTCTTCCGGCATCCACAAAGATTTGCTCGTATTGCTTTTTGTTGACCTTTTGTTGTTTGTTATGAATTTCCTTTTTTATTGAGTTTCCTTTTTTAACTAATTGCGAAAATTAAGGGGCTTTTCTTCACTATTTACTATGACGCGTTTGTTTCTTGCAGCAGCTGCGGATGATGTTCGCTGCCTACAGAGAGAGGGTTAAGCGTGCCGGACGCTTAGAATCATTTCAGCTTGGCGTATGCGTCGACCTTTTTGTGAAACTGGTTGTAGTACTCCAGGGCGGCGTTACGCGTCTGGTTCAGAGCCTGGTTGATGTTCTCGGGCGAGAAGCGACCACTGAAACAGGAAGATGACAAGCGTAAGTTGTGACGTTTGCGCAGGGAAGTTAGGGACCAACTTACACCAGCACCTTCTCCTTAATAAGCACGGCAGACTTTTCGTAGCTGCTGACAGCGAAGTCGCTAACGCCCGCGGCAAAGGCCTCAATCTTTCCCGACAAATTGGGCACGTATGCGTCAATCTGCAAAGCAAAAAAGCAAGCAACTTATTAGACAAAGGGGGATCCAAAAGTAATACAGAGATTAAGCTAGAAACTGGTTTTTTTGCAATGACCTCATCATCAACATCTTTCTTCGACACTTACGAACTTAGCCACCACCGGCCACTTGGCACCGAAGTATCCCTTGCCATTCTGATAAACATTGCAGACTGCATTCCTCGCCAGCTTCCACAGATCACATGTGGTCTTGATCGCGGGCTCGGCATACGGCGGTACATTCACCTCCGCCCACTTGTAACCACGGGCACCAGCGCCCATGACCGTGTACCAGGTCTTCTGGACATGCGGCAGGACACCAGCATTCTTCAGCACCTTGCCGGTGGCCGATTTCTCAAACACTCCCTTGCCGTTGGTCTCCGTGTCGTAGTACAAAGCGCCGGCGATCAGAGCAATGACAAGGATGCTGCCCAGCGTCCACTTGCAGCAGCCGCATTTCTTTTTCTGTGCCGCGGCATTCTGTTTATTTTTCTTCTGCTGTGCGCTGCTCTTCTCCTGAATGGTCTATTTTGAACGGAAAAATGTTGAGAGTTAGGTTTAAGGGCAATGCGTAGTTGGAACAATAATCCTCAAGATAACATGAGATATTGCGAGTGTTTACCTTCTTGGCAGTGGGCGCCGGCTTGCCGCCTTGTTTGTTAGTTTTCGATTTAACCTGAGCCATTTTCTATTATAATTTCACTTAGTTTCGATATAGCAACGAGTATTACTAGATTTCCTCAGCTGTTTGTTGAGAAATGTTGAATTAGTTATTGGCTTTTATCACTGCAATTCGATTTGCTAAAAAGAATGACGAGGGCTTTGGCTTTGGCGAGCTTTCAAACCAAGCTTTTTGTTGCGGTTAATGGGAGAGATGATTTGGGGGCGAAGAACAACGAATGCTTTTTGAGGGGATAAGAGCGCGATGACCTAAGATGGGGGGAGAGCGAGAGCAGCACAAATCGCGACGGGGAATAATTAAGAAATATATTTACAGACGAGCTCCTTTAACTCGAAAAATTTTCTTAATGATTTGTGGACTAATCATATATAAAATATAACATATAATTTATCAATACTTGGTGTTCCAAGCTAGAATACATCACAGTTATCATAGTCATCGTCTCTATTTATCGTATGTAGTTATCTATCGAACATATGAATCTTGTAGTTCGTGTTTATCGCTTTAGTTTATCTGCTGATTAAAGTTTCAATTACCGTTAGCATTTATCATTTGTGTTTATCGTTCGCATTAATCAAAGTTATATCATACGATTTTTATTATCTTCATATCCAGACATTTATAGGCAACACGCTTCAAAATGGGCCGAGTATTATACAAAGGATACAAAAATAATTATAAAAAAATTAAGAAAACATTATCCCCAGAGTATAGGGATTTTTCAGATTTTAGCTTTGGGGCTTGAAAAATTCATGTTTTTAAATCATCAAAAAATCCTTTTTTTTTTCAAATCCTATTTAAATATTAAATGAATATCAAAATATTTTAACGAGTTTCAAAAATAGCCACAAGACACCTTAAAGGTTGAACGAACTATGTTTGCTGGCTTAGAACTCTAGTGACCTCTGGATTTTTATTTTCTTTTGTGTGTTTCAGGTGAATAAAAGAAAGGTAATCAAAAAGAAAAAACTGCTTGCGAAGGCCAGAGAACGAAAGAGCAGAGAAAATCAGGGTCACAGTGGACATGCCACGTGTTGAAGCTGCCTACAAATTCGGCGTTCGTTCGCTCGGCGTTCTTTCTTCAGAGGCGCAATCGTGGCGCTGCGAAAAGAGTGTCAGCAAATGTGCGAAACTGCACCACCGTGCGTGTAATAAGAGTAAGAGTAAGAAGAGTGCGGTGCGCACAATCGACAGAAAGGCAGACAGGAAGAGGGAGAGAAAGGTGAGGAAAGAGCGAGCGCGAACTATAGGAGAGCAGGCGGCGGGCGGCAGGACGGCCAATCGCAGCTGGAACACATCAGTAAATAAGAAGTGACGCGCCGCCAGATCATCGAATTTGGGCGTGCTTATCAGCCGACTGTGGTGGCTGTGGCGGGGAGTCGTATGTTAACTGATAAATGCTATATTTATGATGCCCGGTGCTTAATCTCTCTTTTCGAAAGCAACACGTCCGCTCGGAGAAAAGAAATTTTTAGCGGCAAAGGCTGGACCCGCATGGCAACGCTATGGAAAAAATGCAGCTAGTTGCCACCAATACACAGACGCACCACACACACACACGCACAAATCAACGGACAACCGTTAAAGATGACACGCACACCTACACTGCGTTAACGCACTTTGCACTTTGCAACAACACGATAATTAAGGTGCGGACCATTAATTTATGCGCACTTGCACAATAGGGAAAAAGGCCAGCAGTCTAAAGCGAAGGGAGAAATTTTGTCGGCGAACGCCGGCAAGCAGTTCTCTCTTTCTGGCAGCGACGTCGCGTTGGCAGCAGCGTCCCTCGAAACTTTCGACTCGCCAAAAAGCTTAGTTTTCTGCAATTTGAACCTGAGGGGGCTTTAGTTATCTAGCAGCAACTTAATTAGCCCGCTTCATTCTTTTTAGCACTGATTTGCAGTAATTTTTTCACTTGGAAATGTAAATTCTACAATTTTATACCTTCGTTTTCCTTTTCACGGAAGCAGTGTGACCAGACTGACTAATTAGAAAAATGGTGGTAGCAAGGTAAAAGATGCAGTCGACAATGTGGACAAACGCCGAATTTTCTGAGGCAGTATATACCGTTCCCATTTTCAATTTCTTTTAACGTAAAAATCGTAAAGATTTCCCAAGAAAATGGCTCAGTTAAAAGCTAGAAGTAAATTAATTACACATTGATATATACTCACCAACAAAACCTCTTTTAAACTATCTAAGCTAGTGTCCTTTCGTTTGCTTCCCTCCAGCTCTCCATTCAGAGCGTCAATTTCCTGCAGAAAAGTGTGATATGCTGGCGATTTAGCCAACTCCTTGGTAGTAGTGGCCCAATTGTCGTCTGAAAAAGTTGTAATAGCAAATATTTATCTATTTTAAATTGTTTTTAAGAGAAATCTCTGAAAGCTATGACTTACCTATGGCTTTCAGTAACAACAAACTGGGCAATGTTTGCTTTTTGTAGTTCATGCGCCACACTTTTAGGCAATCATCACCTCCGCTGCTGAGTAGACAGCTAATACAGCCTTCGATCTCATTGTTCTGCTTGGAGCTAGCGCTGATATCGCGAAATAAGGTCAGGAAGATATTGGCATGCTTCACCTGACTCTTGATATAGGTGCCCTGAAAATATGAAACCTACTTAAGACGCAGTCTTTTCCTAATGTTATTTCATGATTTACCAACAGAAGCCTTGCACTTCTCTTCAGACTCTGCTGTAGCTCCTTGGGCAGATTCATGTACTGAGCGTTGAGAGCATTGTACGTGGCAAAGAACTCCTGCTGGTTGAGCAGCAGCGGATCAGCAGACTTTCTCGCGGCCTCCGCATTGAGCACCCGCTCCATGTAGTCCACAACGAACTTGGTGTACTGCTTCAGCTCCAGGTTGGGCAGCATTAGGTTTTGCCAGACCCGGACACCCTCGTTCAGCGACTTGAAGCCGCCCTGTCCAATGGCCCACAGGATGCTCAGGCAAATGTTGCTCCTGTTCTGGTAGGAGTTCCGCAGCAGCGCCGTCTTGGCTAAATTCCTGGAGCAGATGGTCGGCCAATTTTGTCCAATCAATTGCAGAACCAGCTTATAACCGGCCACCGTCTGGTTGTTATTCAGATCCGTGGCCATGCTATCCAGCAGAGAGTAAAAGAAGTACTCCAGGTTTTGCTCGCCTACGCTGCCCAGAAACTTGACAATCTCATTCTTGAGGTCACTGCTGGCCAGATTGCTGGGATACTGAGCTGAGCGGCCAGAAAAGATGGGATCGCAGTCATAGGCCAAGGCGCCATTGAAGTACAGAGCAATCTACGGGAGGAGAAATTCCATTTAGTGATCGGGAATAGTGGAGTTAACCTGCCGAAGGACCTACATGACTTAGCCAGCGCAGCTCGGAGCCGGGACAACTAATTTTCACCTGCTCCACTTGGGCAGCAAAGCCATCCGGCGTTATTTGCTTCAGAGCCAGCTCCAGAGTTTTTGGCTTTGCAGCAGACGTCGACGTGGCCTTTTTCGCAGCTGGAACTGATGCATTCTTTGCGGTATTCTTCTTCGCCGGCGACTTATTATTCTTCGATGAGGATGAGGCACTTGAGTTAGCAGGCGAATGAGACTTATTGTTGTTGTTGCTGCTGTTGCTGGTGGCAAACAAGTTGTGATACCGGTGAGTGGTGGGCACTGGGGAGAGAGGAGGCGGGTTGGATTAGTTATAATCCGCTCAGCAGTTGCATGCACTGCACAAACACTCTTACATAGCTCCTCCAATTTCGGTAGTTGGGCTGCAATCCGCTTCTGTTCCGTGTGGGCAATAACCTTCTTGTCCAGATTCTTCTGTTTGCGCGACTTGGTGACCACCTCCCATTGTTCCGACATATTCAGTGCTTCTGGGTTGCTGGTTTGAGCTAAATTAAATTAAATTAAATTAGCGTAAATGCAGGCAGCCGGCAGAATGAAAAAAGCAACAAGCGGTAAGTGTGGCCAGGCTTTTTTTTTAAGACTATATGCAGCTTGTTAGGGCTGCAAAAATGTGGCACTGCTTGTTAGGTTTTACTTTTATTTTTGACGTTTACAGATTGTAATAATTCCCGGAAAACTAGACCAAACAAGTTCTTTTCGGTCGCTTTCTGTAACTGAAAATGCTAAGAATTGTGCAAAACTTCCAAAGTTGCATTTCCCGCCGGAATGATGCCACCAAATGCGTTTTGGCCTTATCAGGAGTAACGAAATTGGTCACACTGACGCCGATCAAAACAAAAATTAATAAATTTTATAAAATTTTTTTATATTTATAAAGTGCAAGGCAATGGCTGCCTCACGCTCTCGCCGCAACAATGCAGGCAACAAAATAGCCTCTTTATTGGACGAAGAAGAAGACGACTTCTACAAAACATCCTACGGAGGTTTTCAGGACGAGGAAGAGGACAAGGAATACGAGTGAGTGTGGTGGGAATATAAACAATTTAATTGTTATAACCATGTAAAATACTTGCCCCAGACAAAAGGATGAGGAGGAGGATGTGGTGGACTCTGACTTCAGTATCGATGAACAGGACGAGCCCGTTTCTGACCAGGAAGAGGCGCCCGACAGAAAGCGGAAACGCGGCGGCGTAAATACCAAGGCCTACAAGGTGCGACTCCCAGATGGATGCCCCGACAATATGATTTGTTATCATTTTAACTGCAGGAAACCAAACCGGCTGCCAAAAAGGAGACCAAGGCCGTGCCGGCTTTGCACAAGAAACGCGGTGGCGGTGGCGTTTCAAAGCGCCGAGTGCGTCCTCGCTTCACGGTCATCGATTCCGGCCGCAAATCCATTCGCACCTCAACAGCCATAAAGACGCAAGCAACAAAAATCCGCCTGAAGGAGCTGGACGATGCCCGCAAGCGAAAAAAGAAGAAGGTGCGCGTGGAGGACTATATGCCCACTCAGGAGGAGCTGCTGGAGGAGGCCAAAATAACGGAAGAGGAGAACATCAAATCTCTTGGTAGGTATCTTTGTCTAAACAAAGAAACCTGATAACCATTAACCACAAATACCTGCAGAGAAATTTCAAAAAATGGAACTGGAAAAGAAGAAAACGCGTCCCACCAAACGCACCTTCACAGGACCAACCATACGCTATCATTCGCTGACCATGCCTGCCATGCGGAAGCCCACGCGTGGTAGCCTTCTGCCCAGCGATTCAAAAGATCTTGCCGGCAAGTGCGAGCGCACATTTGTGACGGTGGAGAACGATTTCAATGACAAGGTGTTCCAGAACATCTTCCGCCCCAAGCCGCTGCCGAAACCTAGTAATGGCATCTGTCCCATTACCCGGCTGCCGGCCCGCTACTTTGATCCTGTCACCCAGCAGCCGTACTACAGTATCCAGGCCTTTAAGATACTCCGCGAGGCCTACTACATGCAGCTGGAGCAGCAGGGAACCGACAGCGGAAACAGCAGCGACCAACCCGAGCTGGTCAAGTGGCTGGAATGGCGCAAGCTGATCAAGGAGAATCGCGTCAAGGCGGCGGCAGCAGTTGTCAGCAAAAATGGAGACAACTAACAACTGGTAACACTTTCTATTAGTTCTTAAATTTAAATATATAGAATAAAGTAATTTAAATATTATCCGTGGAGACTTTTATTTACATACTTAAGCCAACATAGAGCTATAACTATCAATTCGCTGCTTATAATGTTGACTTAATCAGTTGAATGCCAAGGTTCACAGACTCCCAAATAACCCTAATGGCACTTGGCACATCTGGTATTTCCCAATTGTAATCTCTGGCCATGTTATTTATAATCTAACCGCAGCCGTTTTCATTTTGGAACTGCGTGAGCCTAAGTATAATAAATAGAAAAACTGATAAGAGTACGCAGGTATAAGCAGCATCCGGTTTATTGACTTTGCCAGAAGATGAAAATAGTGTTTACCTTATGAAAGTTTCGATTTTTGCCTACTTAGCAGGATTCTTTGAATATTCACACCTTTTCTTAAAAGTAACGTAAAAAATCATTTAAAAATCGGAAACTATATTCCTTGAACTTGTATATATATTTTTCATTTCCGTTAAATGTTCAGAATGATAAGCTGCATGACCTCTACCTTCTATTTAGTAATTTCAAAGCAGAGGAAACGCGACTGTTTTGACTCGTAATCTATACCAAAGAAAATTAATAAAGAAACTTGCATAATCTTAGCCTTAATTTTAATCTTAAATTGTACTTAAAAGTAATTTAAAAATGGAAATTAACACAAAAAAACCTAGCATATTCTTAGTTTATAAACAATGCCAATGTCGGTCATCAGAATCCTTTTACTGATAGTCCTAAACATTTATTCTTAAACCATACATTATTTGTTAATTTTCCATGATATAAGATAACATCTCAATTTTCCGTATACTTTCAAATTAGTTATTTTTACTTTAACAAAAAATCTTCGAAATATTAAAGACTTACAGGGAATTGAACTAGTAAACCTGACCGGCGCACTCTGCTTTCTATATTTTGCCTTATCAACAAAAGCCCACGCGCTGTCTGTTTAATTTGTCTTGATGGACGTTAAGGTACATATTTTCGTTCTCAGCAATTTAGTCGGGCCCGTGAGCTCAAATTAAACGAACGTTTTGCGTCACAATGAAGCACTTGGCTGTGTTGAGCATCCTTCTGGCACTGGGAGCCGTCCTGGCCGACAGCGATAGCAGCAGCGACAGTAGCAGCGGAGAGCATAAAAGCAAGCACACTGTCACGGAGCACAAGTACAATTATCCAGCCTATCCCACTCCCTATGGTTATAACTATATGCAGCCATATCCATATGCATACCCCTACAATCAGCTGATGCCACAGTATCCAAATCAGGCACCACCGTATGCCTATCCCCCGTATCCTTACAATCCGTACATGCAGGCGCCGCCGCCGCCGTCTTCCTATCCGTATCCACCACCACCGCAGCAGCAGCAGGGTCCTGGACCGAATCCCAACTGGAGCCCCAACTCACCTCCAAATCAGCAGCCGCCACAACAACCTTCCTCCGGACCTGGTCTCCCCACCCCCTACCCTCAGCAAGGAGGCTCCAGTGTGATCAATCACTCCCTCAAAGTGAACAAGGAATACAACGAGGATGGACACCACTCATCGCCTTAGATAGCGAATTCCCCCACAGATTCTTTATGAAATTTGAAAACACTTTTTAAAAATATTATTATAAATCTCTGGTTTTGTGTATAAAATTTCTCAAAAATTGTAATTTATTTAAAATCACAAACAAATCACTTTTTGTTTCCCCCGAAAAGGAAAACATTTTGGAATTTCTCCTGGCCATCCGGGGGAAGCATATCACAAGTACTTATTCTTAGGAGGCACTTGGTTGCGGCTGCGATTGCCGCGGCTGCTCCACTATCGTCCCGTGATGGTACAGGTGGACATGGTAGACATAGCTGTTCATGCACTTTTGGATGCTCAGGACAAGCGGCTCGAATGGATGCCAAATGAAGGCGCATAGTTCACGCGGCGCCATCGTCCCGATTTCCCTGCGCGCCTTGGCGAACAGCCGGAACTTGACAGTCTTTGTAGCTTGATCCTTGAAGACAATTGGCTCGGCAGAGCAGGGATTGGGTCGTTCCAGTGGCGACATGTACCGATCGTCATAGCTGAAATCACTGTACTTCAGGTATGGCGATGGCGACAGGCACTGGGAGCTGACGGGAATGCCTGGGTTGAAGCGCAAGGCCGCATGCCGGACAAAGGGGACCGTGGCATTGGCATCCACAAAGTTTTGCTTGAGGAAGTAGTGCAGCGGCAATGAAGGCGCATCGCCGGTTTGCAGCGATCGCACATTGCTCATCTCGTCGTAGAACAGAAGTATAATTTGTAGAAGGTCCACGGAAAAATCTGGATAGACTCCCACGACCTCCTCGGCCGAAATGGTGTAGAAAACGTATAAACGTCGCGGTGTCGGAGGAGGCAGGGGCATAACCTCCGCCTCCTTGGGCCGCTCCTCGTAGCGCAGCAGGAGTAGATCTCTGTTTATCAATTGCATTCTCTCCATGATCATGTGCTCGATCTGGGAAGGGAAATGGTGTTTAATTATTGCAAATAGTTATATCCTAAAAATCTCTTTTTCACTTACGAACTCATAGTTTTTGTAAAACTCCTGCAGCTTTTCCCTCGCCTCGTCGCCGTCCAAATCAATTTGCCGGTACAGAAAGCTCAGTACTCGTTGTTTGATATGCGTAATGGGTAAAACTGTAGTTGCATCCAGGTCTTCAACATCCGAGGATGCTCTTTCGATAAATTCCCGTGGACGGGGCCCAATAGTCTCCTGTTCGCAGAGCTTACCCTTCGACATCTCGTAGACGTAAATGCACTGATGCAGTCGCGACATGATCGCCACTTTGGAACCGAACACCGAGATTCCATGATTGTGGGAAACCACAATAGAATCCTGCGGCAGGAAGAGTCTGTCGCTGACCACACCCTGTTCCAGGTCCACCACGAAGAACACATACGAAAAGGCGTCCAGTTTGTCGAAGAGATCCGGATAGCGGACATAATCTTCGATGGGCAGTGCACTCCTCAGCACGGACATGGCCGCCAGCAGGACATACTTGCCGTTCTCCAGGAACACGCTAAACTCTCGATGTAGGTAGTAGCGACCGTTGAGACCCTGGCACAGGCGAAGACTCTTCGCCTCCTTAGTGGCGAACAGGCGCTCGAAGATCGTGCTGCTTAGAACGTTGTTATCCTCGCTCTTGTAACACTCCCCAGAGCCCACGTCCGCCCCACGGATCAGCTCGCCTACCGCCGCCGAATTGAAGCCCCTGTACGGGTAGATGTGGAGGCTCCGCTGGTCATGGGAGAAGGCTAGCAGCTGGCTGCCGTCCGGCGTGAACTTGCGCAGGTAGACAGGCGGAATGGCCACGGAGTCAATGGTCAGGCATGGAGTAATTGACTTGTAGAAGCGGCGCTCGTAGGCCAAGCGGGGGATCCTGCTCAGCTGGCTGCCGACACAGGTGTAGCCGGACTCGCGGTTTTGCAGCAGGTGCACGATGTTCTGCGATTGTAGGCGCTGGTTATAGGACATGGCAGCCAAACATAAAGCAACGTTTATGGGAATATAAATCTACAGGCTTAAAACTATGTTGACTGTTTTTTAACAGTTGTCAAAAAATAAAAAAAATAAAACAAATAAATAGAGCTGATATTTTTAGCATCGATAAACGGATAGAATGGCCACACTTTAATCGATCACAAATCGCTTTGCCATAATTTTCAAAGAAAATCCCCTTTTCGGGGCTCCTAGTAATTTTTTGAGGCTTTAAAAAACAGAATTTGGGTGCCCAGGACCGGGATTCATGGGCAAAATTGAACATTTTCGGAAAACTCTAAAGAAAGGTCTCCATGAAACCGTGCTGCCTGACTTAATTTGTAGTGGAACCACTGTTATAAATACCCAGAGGCGTGCCAAAAGGGGATCTACATATTTTCGGCCAACAATAAATTACTTTTAATTATTACACTCAACGGGAAATTACAGCTCCGAATGTTTACGCCAACTTTTCACTGGATCAGCTTGCTTTATTTCTTGATTTTCAAAAGGAATATAAATTGGCAAGGTACTCTGCTGCTGACGCTTTGCCTGGAATTTCCTATTGGAAGGGCAATATACCTAAGGTTCTTTGTTTTTAAAAATCAAGGACATAGTGATCTTAACCAAAAACCACCTCAGATTAATAATAATTATTTTTTTAAAGTAACATCTGTTTTATATAATATTTCGAAATATTAGTGCAATATATAACCTATGTTTATTTTTTTCACACTTTAGCACTTGTAAACTTGTAAACCTTAAGCAATATAGTGGCAATTTCTTCAAGATTTAAAAGTCAACACTTTGCGGTTTTTGAATATTTTCGTACTTTTATGTTACCACTGCATGATTTCGCTTTATTCAGCGTCGTAATGTGTACTCAGACATACATATACAAATAGACATCTGAAATAAGATTACTCTCCATTCCAAAACCGGCTATTCGGGGCTTAAATTAGACGTTGTATCCAACGATGTGGCGCTTGCCGATGCACTCGCCGATGTAGAACCAGAAGATAACCTCGGCGGTCACCAGGGTGTTAAGCCAGGCCTCGCGAACGGTGAGGTTCTTGTAGGCACCGGTCCGGGCGCCCTTGACGATGTTGCCCAGACCCTGGCGGATAGCCGGGATATCGGCGGGCGTCGGGGGCGTCAGCTCCACCTTGGCGTACTTCAGGAACACATCCAGCTGCGGCCTTGCCTGAGTAAGGAGCCCTGTAGAATGAGAGCATTACATAATTCTGTGTTTAGTAGACGCATCGGCGAAACGTGAAATCCTTTGCCCACAGCGGGCAGAACTTACTGTTAACAAGTCCTGATCCTTTGGTAGCCAAACTCGCCATTTTTTCGATTGGGTTTCTGTAGTATGCGTTGAAATTATACAAGACGAAAATTTGGCAAAATGCGTGAAAACCTTACCTATAGTGTGACCGTGCCGATAACGATGAAAGAATACATAAAAACGGCAATTGTGACGCACAAGCTGTTATACAAAAACGGTATAAACTGGCATAAAAAGGGAATTTTTTGTATTCTGAAAATACTAAACCCTTAAAACCAATAATTTACATCTACAATTTAATTTTTATTATATGTATATTACAATTTATAATGAATACTGTTCTATTGAGATGCAAAATGAGTTTTAATGAACTGCTTTCTATTGTTGTCTTCTCCGGATTTTGATGCGTTACTCATGGCATTGAAGAAAGTCGATTTATAAGGTGAAACATGCAGTTCCGAATCTGGGGTAAGGATAAATGTATTTAATAAATTAAAAATTGTTATCAGGATGTGCCTTACCTATGCTGGGATCTGCCCACTCCATTGCCATGTTATGCAAAATAGACAGTGCTGTGATAGTTTGCTTGGCCGATGCATGAGATCCCAATATTTCAGTGGCCAGGATACCAAAGCGACTTATTAACAGGCTTAGACATTTCCTAGCCGATGCATACGTGGTCGAGTGGGCATGGTTGTAGAGCTCCTCGGATTGATTTCTCGGAAAACGCACTGGCGTGTAGAGTGAGGAAGAACAACGAACTATTTCGCTGCCCAGCAGGATTCGACCGCGAAACTCGTTCTGTTCGAACCGATCCCTGATTTTGGACAAAGCAAACATCTCAGCGTCTGAGGCCATTGAGTGTTCGTCAATCAGGCGAATATCCAGGTCCCTAATCTTATGCGCGGCATCGCAGACAATTTGCAAATGCAGACAAGTTGATTCGCCATCAGGATCATCTTCGTTGAGATAAGAATCAGAGTTTTCGGTTAGAAATCTCACAGTGGTCTGCAGTAGTGCCCCAATAACCTGCGGCATATTTGCAATGGCCTGGAATGAACACATTATTCGCTCTTTTTCCGAAAGCGTCGCCGGCATTCTAATATATCGCGACGCTTTTGACGCTAAAACCGAAGCAACCCGACGAGTGATTTTTGCCAAAGTTCGTAAACTCACGCCATGCGCCATTGCCGTTAATTTAGGGTGCTAAAATGGAAAAGTAAAATCACGCTTATCAACAGACAATTTCAAAACGAGTAACTTTTCCCGCCCCTGTTATACATACATTCCCATACTCCTTACCTCTGTTCCACCCCACAGGCGGATGGCTGATAAAATTTGCAAGTCTATGGGAACTTGCTCCCTTTTCAACGGTTCGTAATATTCGATTTCGAGATCATCTCGCACTATTTCTATAATTCGTCGAAGACTTTCCTTACTGAACCGATACTTTATACGGAACTGGTTTTCATTAAGATCATTTAGTGGATTGAACCGGACCAGCTTTCTCTTCAGGGGTATTCTCCTGTTTTGTCCATTGTCTCTGGGATCAAGAAAACCCTGAAAGTCTTTAAAAAATTCAAAGTCTTTTATGCAGCGTTCAAAAGTTTGTATATCTTTCATTTTCACTTTTGTTTATAGTGAATTGGTGTGACAGTAGCGCAGTCTGGAAAAAAATACCCAAATATAAGACATTTTTATGCGTGCAACAATTTTACTTTTAGTATATAAGAGCGGCGATTAAAGCTCGATGTCATATCGACGATGTGTCGAATCCGAAAATATTGTTCGGAGTAATATTCAAACTTTAGAAAATGTTCGTCATACCAGGATTTATTTACAATTTATTATACCACTTTCCGCAGTTCTGCATTTTTTAAACTAACTATCCAGTTTTCAATCGAACAATTATTACAAGTTGTAAGCACAATAAACCCAAAATGTTGACCCTTTTTCGGCCTCGTAAAATACTACTTCACACTTATTGTACCATGCCCCGATATCTTATATTCATTTTTTCCGCCATCTTTGAGCTATCGATTTTTACGGCATATTTCAGCAGTTCGACAGCGGTCACTCTGTTTTTTAAGCTTGATCTGGAAACCGCCATCTCGATAGCGTCAGGAGGTTCGCGAAAAGTGCAGTGTTTAACAAAAAGTGAAATTTGAAATATGTCCGAGGATCAGAGCCGTGGACGCAGGCGTCCATACGCCGATGACGAACCTTCCTTATCTCGTCGAGGCAGTCCTGAACAGGAACCAGTAAGTACATACTTTAATCTCCTTTAGTCTCCTTTCGAAAATTTGATCTTCCAAGAATTTCCGTTATGTTGCCTTCACTTATACACTCAAAATGTATGAGTGAAGGCAACATAACGGAAGTTCTTGGAAGATCGAAAATATAAAAGCATACGAATCCGTTTGTTTATTTGATGATCGGTGATGATTTAGTGCCTCAAGAGTTTTAGTGTCTCAACCCTTTGAGACACTAAAATCTCCGATCATCAAATAAACAAACGGATTCGTATGCTTTTATATATTCGTAGGTGTACATACACATATACGTACATACATACATGCATGCAAATGTGTATGTGCATATTTTACACAAAGTCGTTTTATGTGGACAAAAATGCCAGCATCAGATTTCTACTGCGCATGCAATTTTTTCGTTCTTCTTGTACATTAGCAAATCCAATTGCTCTTCGCTGATCCGCTAAACACAGAGACAAAGTTGTGCGTTTGCTTTGCGCTCATTTAGCTTCGCAATGCAAACGGTTTTTAATGTACATTTGTCTCTCTGTCGTACATCATTTCTTACGAACATAACAGGAAAGAGACGAACAGAAAAATTTTTTCTAGTTGAATTCTAAGAACTATTTTTGAAAAGATTTGGAGCATTAGTTTCGGTAGGCACTAATTCATAATACCCTTGTTCCAGAGTCTTGTTTGAATCCGTTGGAAACAACAGAAAAGACTCAACGCTGTTTTGGCGGGCTTCAAATTATGTAACATGCGAAAGCGTGTAAAAGAAACAACAAAGAACTACTTGATATTCCTTATCATGGTTCAATAAGTATAAGGTAGCAAAAAGTAATGAAAACAAGAAAGGAAGCTGACTTTGGCACGCCGAAGTTTGTACAGGTTTGCAGTGCGTAATTAAAATTTTAAGAATCGATCCATTGTAGTCTGGAAAAACACCAAGAAATATATACATAAATAAAACAAAATAAAAACCGTTGCTAAATGCAAATTTCTTAGTCATGAATGCTTGACATGGCAACAGAATTATTCGGCGTTCTCAATCCTAGACAATGTCTATCTGTCTCTCTCTCTCTTTCTTTCATATTGTTGCGACAGCCTTTCGTTTTCCTTTGACCGTTTTTTGCTTTGAATGCATACGAATGTACAGGCCTGCTCCAATCCTATAGCTTTTTCAGGAAAAGTAATGATGCAGTTTTGTTTAAACTGTCATTA